>JABUQX010139661.1:32500-48835 GCA_015478945.1 Trachelipus rathkii
AACGACGAGCTAATTCAAAATTTTCCAAAGTGGACGTCGTTTTCCCCATGTTGAAATGGAGATGTACCATTATCAACTTTGAATTCGTTTTACTGTTGACCAGTGTAATTAAACAAACGTATATGATAAATTATGTTAATGTTTATAAAAATTTAAGTATAATTAAACTAATTTATTAATCATGCTCTAGAATTGACTCGTAATCGAATTTTTTTTGTTAACTTGTTACAATCTTTTTCGTATAATTTAATAATATAATTTTTTTTTTTATTTATTTATACAAAATTAAGTTATCAAACTTAATTTTATTATGATTATTGTGCCGTATGTGCTCTCGCTTATAATCCAGGGTGAGTTGCCAAAATTTTAAGAAACGGTTTTCTGCTTTGTCATAAGTAACTGCCGGATCGCAAACTAGGGTTAGCCGACACTACAGGTGCGGTGCGGTGTGATGCGGTGTGATGCGGTGTGATGAGGCACACAAATCCAGTGTATCGGTGCGGTGCTGAGCGGAGCTGAGCGGAGCGCATACCGCATTGAAACATAGAGGTGCGGTACGACAAAAATGACTTTTGGTGCGGCGCGGTGCGGTGCGGTGCGCAAAATTCCGGTTCTCGGCCAACCCTACTTTAAACTATATAAATTTGTACCTTACTGATTTTTACTTATAAAATCCGTCGCACATGAGCTACTTATTTGTATGAAACTCAGCCAAGCTTTTGTTCAGATATCAGAAATTGCACAAAAATAATTGAATTTGTTTTTAAATTTGTGGAGCAGCAAAAATATTTGGCAGAATTTTTTTAATTTTCATTTTATTTTCATTTTTATTTTATTTCTTTTATGTGTACAAATGTAAAATCATTTTATTGATATTTCTGACACTCCGGATGTTTCACACGTCAGAAACTGAAAGTGTACGGCGTGGTTTAAGACTCATCAATTATTTAGTCTAATTATTCTTCCAAAATCAACGAAATATCAAAGAGGCTAGGCTGCATTTTTAAGGAGCTCAGTGTAACTAAAGTATTAGTAACTAATTTTTTTTTATATTATTTGATAGTATGGAAGGAAAATGTGAATTGTTATATGAAATGTTTAGAATAAATAAAAATATGATCACATGATCACAAATTGGTTGGTTTTAGTAATTTTTTCCTTCTTTTTTTTATCAATCGTTTGAATTTTCCTTTCCTTTTCCTCATATTTATTAAGATTTTTTTCCACTCTCAGTTAACATCATTATCGTAAGCGATCACGGAATGACAATGGTTGGGACAGAGGTCGCTCTTCTGGCTGGGGCAGCGGGTTCGGTCTAACCCGTCGGTCGATCCTCACTTCAGGATTTTAAGCCCGCTGACCCTTTGCTACCTCCCCTTTCCCTTCGTCCATGCTCGCCAGGGCCCCGGCGGCCCTTGCCACGGTTCTTGTTGGCCCAAGCCGCGCATCCCATCCCTGCTGGCCTCCTTCCTCCAAGCCGGGACCTCCGTATCGGGTGGCGTTACGCCTGTAAATCCAGCAGTGCTTTTCTCCGTGGGCCTCGTCCACTGTGTTCCGTCCACATGTAGTTTTCCTTTAAGCGCCGTCTCGGCGCCAGCCTCCCCCCCCTTTGACTAACTCAATCTACCCAGTATAGGTAGTTGCTCCCTTTTGCACTGCTCTCATCATATCCGGTTCCATGTTCATTCCGTGCACTGCTCCTCATAGGCGTCACCTGTTTTCTGCGCGAGCGTGTTCTCAGTTGAAGTGCCAATGCCATCTTTGGTTAGGGCACAACTTGCTTTCGCTTGCTATTGTGTCTCGGTCGGCCTGCTTCTCGTAGCACCCTCGGCGTTCTTGGGCTGGATCTTTAGCTTCCCCGCCAACCCTAACTGTAATCGCGGGTGCCACTTGCCGATTCTTGCATGGGCCGTGCTTCCCCGTTTACCATGTCACCACTGTACCACTTGCCTTCCTTGCTCTCTCTCTTCTGCCGCTATTTCCCCGCCCTTATTTGTTCATCCAGGGAGTTCTTTTCTCTTCACCGGCCTTCTGCCGACCCCAGGCCAGCTCCTCACTTGGCTATTCTTCCGCTGGCTCCATGGCACGTCCGCTTCCCATTTACTGCTGTCCACTCACACCAATTACCTTTCCTGCTTCTCGGGGCTTCCACCCTGACTTTTTTTTTCATTGTGGTAATGATACATAATTTCGGGATCGACTTTTTTTTCATCCTCCCTTTCTTCCCTTTATTGAAGCTTCAACATTCTCAATACATACTTTGGACATAACATCAAATTTCACCGGACTGGTTCTGCCGCCAGTACCCCTACCCTGATTTTCATTCTCTATTTCCCTCTTCTCCTCCCCTCCTTCGCGCTCCTTTATCACCCCTTTCTTCTAGGTGCATCTCCTGTTGTTTGCTCTTTCTCTACTTTGTCGCCCCATGGTCGTGAAGCGTAGATTCCTCCTCTCACTCCCTGGGGTCGCTCTCAGGCACCTGCTCCTCCACTGTGTCTACATGCCTGCCCTCAAGTCTGACCTAACTGCTCTTACACCGCCGTGCTTTTCCTCATACGTAGTGCGCTACGGTACTTGCCCCTTTCCCCTTTCCCCCCCACGACCGCCACTTTCACGTGCATACCTTCCATCCTTCCCGTCTATGGTCCCCTCCCCTTACACGTCGCCGCCTCTCGTCCTAGTTCGTCCTACTGCCTAGACCGACTACCTGGCCGGGATAGTTTGTGCTTCCTCCTCCCCTCCTCAGCACACCATAGTTCTTCTTCCGCTTTCGGTCTTTTCCACACTGCGTGGTGGATCCGACTCGTAGCCGATTGCGAGTTCACTCTGCCAACCCGCGATGTTGAGACTTTTCGTCTCCTCCCCTGCCTTTCGCCTTACTTCAGGGTGTCACAGTCTTTCTGTTTTAGCCTTCCCCACCCGGCACTTTTCTCCCTTACAGTCCACCCTGCTTGTGCCGTTCTACTCTAGCTACACTCCTTTTGGCCGTTAGTTCACCATCAATACGTCTAATGTAGACGCTTCCATTCCCAGTCCCCCTAGTTGTTTCACCCACTCGCTATTTTCATTCTTTCCTCCCTCCGTACACTTTTTCTATATCTTGATTGACTTCCTCCTCGCCACTCCTCCTCCATTCGTCCCCTGAGATTTCGACCTGGTCATAGCCCGGTTCCCCTCTTTCATGTCTGCGCCTTCGTTGCGCTCCGTGCCCACTTGGACGTCTCGGGTTCCCTTATTTGTTTTGATGTTGTCCGGCAGGCTCCCTCCCCTGCGGCTCCCCTGCTCTCGACTAGTCAACCCCCCCGCCTCTCCCCGCTTTATCGTTTTCCTCGGCCAGTCTACACTACTTTTCGCTCTTTCTCTTCTAGTCTTTCTGCCAATTTTTTTCCTCTCTTTAATTCTTTATGCTCCCAGGCCCACTCCCTCACGCCGCGTCCCTGGCATCGCGGCCCGCCCCGTCCTTTCTTGGACCATGGCCCTCACCCCCCTGCTCTACCTTTGGGTTTTCCTTATCCTACGCTCCCTATCTGTTTTCCCTGTGCTCGTCCCCGGCCTTGGCCGGTGTAGTCGTTTCTACGGCCTGCCGACCCACCGTTTCCGCGGCAGTTTATCCCCGTTCTCGATTGCCTCTCCTGCCCTTGTTATCGTTATATCGCCAGGCTACTGCTTGGTTCCCCATTAGCCTTTCCCCCATAGCGACCCGCGCCGGTAAGCTGTGTTTTGTGCATTTTCCTGTCCCCGTCCTTCACGCGCTGATCTCCTCCTTGCTTCGAACGGAAGCAGCGCTCCTCCCTTTCTTGTCGAGTCTGACTGACTGTACCCCCATCTTCTCTGCGCCTTCTTGCAGCTTTCCTCGCAGCCCTCGTCGCGCACTCTGCTGGCCCCATATGCCTCCTTCCTCTTCTGCGGCACCGTCGCCCAGATTCGACCAGCTCTTCTCTCCACTTGGGATCCGATCCTGAGCGGGAGGTGTCCGCAGTCTCCTGTGATGCCAGTCTTAGTGTCCCGCTTTTCTCCGCCGCACGCCTTCCTTCCCCAGCGGCTGCGGTTACTGCTCTTAGCCTATCTTTCCTCTGTTCCCACCCCAGCTGTTTCGCTTATTTCGTGTAGCTTGACTCCCGCCCTGCCGCGCCACGAACTGATTCACCTTCGACATCTTTCTCATACCGCACACTCCGGGCTCTTCCTTCCCAACCGCCTTCTTCTTATTCGGCCTGCCTTGGTCTCACTCGTGTTGACTGCTCTAATTTCCCTTTCCCCCGCGTTGTATTTGTTCCCGCATCCTTTCTTCTTCCTGTTTTATTTCCTTCTTTCCCTTAGGGCCCTTCTTGTGTTACGCCACCCTCTGGCACATCCCTTCTGCCACGCTTTGTTGGCAATCTCACGATAATGTCCCGCACATTTTGGTCCACACGGTTGTGCTGCCTGTTCCGAGCTCTCCTCTTTTCGCCCCTGCCCTCCTCTGCATCTTCTCGGCCAGTCTCGGCCCCACTTTCACCGCGTCCCTATGCCCTTTTCCATGGCCTCCACTGCCCGCTCTCACTGTCTTTTCCATGCTTGATCGGTCCTGCTTCATCTCTCTTTGCTTTCCCTTTACACCACCTCGACCCTCTCCCTCGTGGAGGTACACTTCCTAGGCCTTTCGTACCCCTCGCTGCGTGGTACGACCCTCTCGTTTCTGCATGCGGCCAGCCGTTTCCCTTGGATTCTCAGAGTGTGTGTGCGGACGTTCGGCTCAAGGCATCACTTTCCTCGCCTCCCTCAAGCCACTGGGCTCCATCGCCACCTCCCTACGCCCTTGTTGGCTTTTGCGCGCCTGCCTGCTCTGATGAGTTGGCGCTGTGCCGGTCTTCTTAGGGCTGTTCCCTTGTGCTCTTGTGGTCTGCGTTGCCCCCTTGCATTCCGCCAGGCTCCCATGCCTCATTCCTGCAATGGGCCACTCACCTCTCCCGTGGAGCAGTACTGCCCCAGCTGGAATCCTCTTTCTCATGTCCTGCCCCTTCCGCTTGACACACCCACCGCTCATGTCTTCAGCTCCCTCTGTTGCTCCCGCATTACCCTGCCGCCCCCCATCTATGTGGCCATCGTCTGCCCGCTGCCCTTTGTCCTCGTTCCCCCCCAGGCACGTACTGGCCCACCCCACCCTCTGCCCCCTCCATTCCTGGCCTCTCCTCTCGTCACAGTTCTGACTCCTGTGTACTCCTCAGCTCATCAGTCTTGCCCTTTCCTCATTCCCGCCCTCTTTTATCGTTCAATCGTGCCTGTGCAGTGTTAGCTGATTTCATGCCCACCCTTCTCACTTGGTTCAGTTTATTACTTTCTTGCCGTCTCCTCTGTGCCTCCTGCCTCCGGTGACACCTTTCCTGTCCCTGTTGATTCCTTTTTCGTTCGTTATTATTGGTTTTCGCTTTCAGGTTTCCGTTCTCTTGCGATTTTCACTGTCAATTTCTCTATTCCTCCCCATTTCCGTCTTTTCAAGACGTTGGTGGGGTGATTCAGTTGCTTCCAGTACCTTAGGACATTCCCTCCCACGTCACCGTGCACCCCTTGGCTTCCTTATACCTTTGTTGTTGATCCAACTCCTTTTGTCTATCTGCTGTGCCTCTCGTCTCTATTCCGACATTCTATGGTCGCCACTGCCTCCTTTCCAAGTTGTTGACCCCGTTGAATGCCCTCCCTAACCCCGAGTCCTTATGTGTTCTTATCATTCCCTTTCTGCCGCCCCGCGAGTCGAGAGTACCATCATTTTCGCTCGCGCCACCGCCCGTTCCCCGTTTGAGTCCACTCATTGCAATCCTGACACTGATCCCCCTATCTTTCGTTCGGCCGTGATACATACGCAAGGCCCTACTATCCTGACCAGTTTCCGTACAGCATCATACTTTTCGTTGGCCGGGCTTAATAACGTACAGCCCATAAATGATTCTCTTGCAACTCTAGTGCAACTCTCCACAAAGATGCTGCTCTCTATTTCTCTTAATCTTCAAACAGTTCTCTCTCGGTATCTCTATCTCTATTTCTCTCTCTCATCTTCTTCGTCTATAAATATCATACTATTATTCTAGTAACCTCTCATCTCATATTCTATCTCTCTTTTCTTCTATATTCTTCCCCGCCCTCCCCCCTCACCATTTTTTTCCCTCCTTCACTTCCTCACCACCTCCCAACTTGTGGACACGTCCCACTGGGTTCATTCGGGTCGGTCTAACGGTATCACCAGGTCTGCGAGCCAATTTGTTTCGGTGCTTTTCCTCACTTCTTCGACCCATACACCTTCCCTTGTTTACCCCCTCCCAACAGCCCCCCAATCTCCCACTGGGCCCCCAACTCCCCCCTTGCAACTCACCAGTATCCATGTCTTCCTTTTCTTCCATCTTTTTTGGGTCTTGGCGCACTTTTCCATTAACACTTTCACCCTTCCTCTTCCTTCCATTTCAGGCCCACCACTCCGACCATGGCCACACCCCCCCCCCCTTGCACCCCTCTATCCTTGTTTACAGTTTTCCTCCAGATCCTGTTTTTCGGTCTTTATGCTGTTTTTTCCTTCCACCCTTCCCTTTATCACCCCCCTTTTATATCTCATGTGTGTTCTGGTCCGCCCCCGGTCCCGTCTTCCCGTGTGTTTTCCATGCTTTCTTTTGCTCCTTTTTTTTTCCGACGGGCCTCTCTCCCCTGGTGACCCCCCTCTTGTCCTGACTCTAGTCTTCTCCCTGCATACTGATTTGGCGTCTTTGCAGGCTGGGTTCCTTTTTGTCTGCTGGATTCTTTTTTCTGTCCACCTTTTTTTTTTTTATTGCCTTTGCTCCCTCTTCTCACCTTCCCCCCACCTTCGCTATGCTCCTCTCTCTTCATCCTTATTTAACATCATGTGCATCGTGCATTGCGCACTGTTGCCGGTGGGTTTTTTTGTGCCCTGTGGGTTGATTTGCAGGGTCCCCTTATGCCAGTCGTTGTGCTGTTTCGGACGTTGCCCCTTCAACCCACAATCGGATATTTCCCCTTCTACGAGTGGTCTCATATATTTCCTTCGGTTCACTTTTGGCATTGTTTGTCCAGGTTCTTCGCGGCTTCAGACCCCCAGATTGGCCAGTTTGTGCCCCTTCAACTTTTTCTTCCACCTTCTGCCAAATTCCGCGCCATGCCCACTCGACCCTAAGTTCTGCAATCCTGCCTCTTTGCTCGTATCTTCCTGTCTTTCCCTGTGGCTTATCCTTATTTTGTTTCATCTTCTAACCACATTTTCTGGGTGGTTGTTTTTGGTATACCTTTTTAGTGGGTTAGTTTTTTTTTTTGCTTTGCCTCCAAACTTTTCTACTCTCTCTATCTCTCTTCTCATTTATCCTCTCTACTCTATCTACTTCTATCTTTCTCCTCTATCTTATATAACTTTTTCTCTATATATTATATTTCTCTTCTATTTTTTTACTCTCTATCTCTATCTTTGTGCTGCAGCGCTACTGGTCTCGGTAATCCGTCTCGGTGGTCTCGGCTGATTTTTGCGTGGCTTGTGTCTCTCGGGCCATTTCGCGCGCCAGTCTCACGTCTCGGTCCGGTTCCCGGTTTACCACCCCCACTTTTTGCGCTCCCTTTCACGTCCCCGTTTTGCGGTCTTTTCATTGCTTTCGCATTATCTTCTATCTTATCATTTTTATATCTATCTCTCATTCTCTTCTCTTATCTCTCTTTATCTCTCTCTATCTTTTATTATATCTTATTTTTCTTCTTATATGACTCGGGTTGCCGTAGTCTGTGGTGGTGCCCACCTGTCCCCTCTCTCTGTATATATATCTCTCTATATCTTCTTTTCTATCTTATCTTATCTCTTTTTCTATCTTCTTCTTATTATATCTCTATCTTTCTCTTATATCTATCTTCTTCCCGTCCCTGTCTCGCATTGCTGCTGCGCGTTGGTCCGTTGCTCTCGGTTTGCCCTTACTCGCCCACCTGTCCACACCCACCACGACTTTGCTCGCTCGATGGGGTTTTCCGCTCCTTCTTCCCAAGAATTTAACCTTTTTCTTCCCTGCTCGCTGCCTTGCAGCCCGCCTGTACCTTCTCGCCTTCCGCTTCGCTTCTTCTTCTTTCTTCTTCAATTGTCTTTTCCCTCTCCTCTATCTATCTATCTATATACTCGTTTTCGCTTACTTCGCTGTTTCTCATAATGTTCTTTCCATCTCTCCTCTACTTCTCTATCTAATCTCATTTTTTCTATTATCCTTCCGCGTCGTCTATCTTTTCGTCTCTACTCTGACTCATTGTGCTGTCATCTCGGAGCGTTTTTGTTTTGCCTTTGTGCTTACCGCACGTCAGCAATGCTCGCCTTTTGCGTTCGTTTTGTTCACCTTGCGCACCTCCAGCCCTGCCGTTCCACGCCGGCATTTGCCGTCATTCTCTCACAAAGTTGCTGCTCTTTTCCTGTGCTTGCTGACATTTACCCCGTTTCTTCCGCAACGTGACCCCCCCTGCCGGCGTGTCGGGCCTCCCCGTCGCTTTTTTTGCCTTGCACTGCCATCTTTCTTCCTACCACCGCTTTCCCAACTCTCACTTTTTCGATAATCTGATACACCATCAGCTTTGATTCACTTTTTGGTAACTACTACCCCATTTTTTTCACTTTTTGGTTTACTGTGCAATCGTAACGGCGCTCCTTTCAGACTCTCCTTCGCCATTGCCTTGCCATCCCCCCGTACCTCCTACGCGCATTTGTGTTTTTTGCACGACATTCAGCATATTTCCGGCACCTAGGCGATGCCACATCCTTCTGGTATGTTCCGCTGTCGTTTCCGTGTTTTTATCGTAACCGCTTTCCAACTTTTGTCCTTTTCCTCGTCGCCTCTTTTGCTACCTGGAGCCTTTTCTGCCGACGGTCTCGGCTCTTGACGGTCTGCGTGCTCTACTGCTCCGCTCCCTTTCTGGTTGCAGCGCTGGCTGATTAGTTGACCCGGCTGTCCTGTGTTTGCCGGGGCTCTTCAGTTATTGCAGCTGTTGCCCTCCCGTAGTTCACTTCCCGTCGCCACCTTTTATTTTTACACGCTTAGTGCTCTTCCGGCCTGCTTTTCCTTATCTTCCGCCATGCCCCTGTGCGTGATGTTTGTTCACCCGGTCCGCAACCTTGCGACTTGTGGCCGTTTTGTTTCCCCTGTTTCCTCTGCAAGGGCAGATGACCGGGGTCCATGTCGGGAACGCCGCGCTCTCTCCCAGGACGTTTCGGACCCTCCTGCTCTCTCGTTTCGGGCTCATCGTGCTTATCGCGCCCGAGTCAGCCCACGATTTCCGCCCATGTTCCGGGTACAGGCTCAAAGCTCGACCTTTCCTGGGAGCCCAGGTGCTTTTCCTTCGAGGCCACCTTCATCCCCCCTACCAGGCTGTGTACTGGTGCCTTAGCCGCCCTTTTGACTTCCGCGCTACACATCCGCCATTCGGGTCCCTCAGTGTTATTACGGTGGGATTGCGACTCATCATATTCGCACACCACCCTACTATGGGACTCATTTCTTCGTTTCTCTCTCTTTCATGCGTAATTGTTTTTCATACTTCCGCCGCGTTTAGCGCTGCCTGCCTTTTCTTCTTTCTTTTGCTTTTCCTTTGCCCGTTTTTCCGTTGGGTTTGTCCTTTGATGTCTTCCGCTGCTCTGCCCTCTCAGCTTTTTACCACCTTCTGTTCCACCCGCCGTGCTTTCGTGCTCGAGCTTTTTTGGTTTTTCCCATTGGCCTCCTCATTGTGATCGAAGTTCGTGGTTTTGGGCATAACGCAGACCTCCAACACCTCACATGGTTTATATTCGCTCATTAGTTGCTCCCATACTTTGTGCTCCTCAACACTCCATTTGAGAAACACCATTTCCCGCTGCTTCTCTTGCACCTCGCACCATTTGCACAGCATGCACCGCGCACCAATTGGCTTGTTTCTTTTTCGTCCGCGTGTACTACTTCGGCTCGCCGGGCACGCGCCCCCTTTGACGACCTTGAGGAACTTTACAGTCTGGCCCGCATTTCTTCACTTTTTCGTCAGTGCCACCACGAACGCCACGCTCCCGCCTTTGTCTGTTTTGTGCCGTCCCGCTCCCCACCTCACCCGCTTGCAACTTCTTCTTACGATCTTCTATCTCTCTCTATCCTCCTATTCTTCTACTTTACATATTTCTCCTTATTCTCTCATTGCAGCACTTCTCCTCGTGCGCTCGTGCTTCGCCGAGTTACCTCTGACACGCTCGTACTTTCCTCATCCCTGCTCCGGATCAATTTTTCTTCTTTGTGCACTCGGCCCCTGCATGCATGTTCCTATATACGTTACTGTACTGCGTCCCACCTCGCCTAGCGGCGATTGTTGCGGGCGCACTCTCGCTCTCCTGTTGTCACTTGTTGCCTTTTGGATCTCTACGTTCCCTTTGCTGTTGCGCTTCTCTTTAACGTCACCTCAGCGGACAGCCTCCTGTTCTTTCTTTTGAAACCCTTTTACCTCTCTAATCTTAATCTCTTTTCAAACTTACTCTCCTCTTTTTTCATCTCATACTCACTTATATCGTCTCTTCGTATCCTCCTACTTATCTATCATTCTTCTCCTCTATACTCGCGACGCGCGGGCGCGAGCGATGGCGCCCGCGTCGTCACGTTACTGAAGTGCGCTGCTCTACTCTTTTTCCCATTTTTATTTTCCCCGTGCCGCATCTTCTGGCGCGGACCCGTTGCCGCAGTGTCGCGCCCGTCTTCTTTCGTTCTCGTGCTGCGATCATCTCTCTTATTACTCCTATATCTATATAACTATCTCTTTATCTCTCTCTATCTTTCTCTTGCGTCTCTCTTCTTTCTTCGTGGCCACTGATGTCCTTTTTCGCCTACCGCGCTGCGGCCGATATGTTGCTTTTCACCTCCCGGCTGGCGGGCTGCTGCTCTCTTCTCTCTTCCTATCTATATATCTATCTCTGCTAATATATCTCTTATCTCATCTCTTATCTCTGCTTCTCGTATATTTCCTTCCATCTATCTCTCACTTATCTCCTCCTCTTCATTCTCTTCTCTCTTCTCTCTTCTCTCTTATATCCTCCTCTCTCTCACAATTTCGATCGTTCATACTTATCTTCTCTGCCCTTTTCGCGTGTTTATATCTCTCCTCTCTCTAGCATGTTCCCCGGGTGCGGCCGGTGCCCCTCACAGGCACCCCAGCCTTTTCCCCTCTCCCTTCTGCAACGTATCTTTTCACCGGATTCTCTACTTTTTGCCTCGTAATTGCCTGTCATATGGCGATTGTGCTTTGCGACATCCTTTTCGCTTTTTCTGTGAGCGTCCTGCTATTCGTTTCATGCCTATCTTCGCCCCGCCATTGCTAACATCCTCTCGTCTTGGCCCTCGGTTGGAGCCCGCCCAGCTATTTCCTGTGCCCGTTTATTAGCGCGGGTACCCTTTGATTCCTTTCCGTTTTCCTCGTCTTTTCTTGTGCCTCGTTGTTCCATCATTTGCACTCCCCTGTTTGGTCATGCTGTGTTTCTTCATTTAACTATGTTGACTGATCGCATTCTTCCCGTGATGTTTTGCTTTCGCTTGTCAGGATGTTGGTTCTTACGCTTGTTTATTTCTCTTTTAATGGTGAACGCCTTAACTCGCTTCTTCGCTTGACGTTTTTCCCTGCCCTCCAAGGTGAACCGATTTTCACTGTATTCTCCCTTTGTGTCCCCATCCTGTGGCCCTTTATCACGGGGCTCTACCGTCGTTGCCTCGTCTGCCGGTCCTTCATTTCCCGGCCCCTCACGCGTACTTTTTCAGCTCTCGCTTTACATCTTCCTTCTTTTTCCCCTGTCTTCCTCTTCTATTTGCCGATGGTTTCCCACTTCTTCTTCGCGTTGCGGATGTCTAGTCTTCCTCGGCGCCAGACCTGTCGAGGCCGCTGAACTTTTTTTGGCTCCTCATCTCCTGTGCGTGTTGCTCCCCTTTCAATGCCTTCCTGCTCCGATCCCTGCGCCTCAACAGTTCCACAGTTTGCCTCGAGTCCCCTGTCTCTTTTTTGCGTTGCAGCTTCTCTTCCGTCTTTTTCTTCATTCACCTTCTTTCTCCTCTCTCGCCCTCACTATCCGCGCTCTCATGCCCGCAGGGCACAGCGCGTCTGGCGAGGCGGCTTTTAAATCATTGCGGCTGCGGCCTGTTCACTGCTCCCTCATCTGTCTATATCTATACTTTCTCCCTCATCTCTCTATCTCTTCTCTCATATCTCTCTCTACTGCTATCTTCTATCTCTATCGCTTATCCTACTTTGCCCTACTCGGATCACGTCTGGTCTGGGGTTCGGGTGCTGGCACCCCTTTGGTCATCGGCGCTGCACCCTCGCGCGTCTTGTCTCGTGGCTCCCTTTTGGTTCTCGGTGCCCCCTCCTCTTCTCTATCTCATACTACTCTTATCTCTTTAGTATTCATCATATCTATCATTACTCTATACATTCTACGGTTTTCATTCTCTTGGATACTACTCTATCTTATCTTTTCTATTCTTTCTCTATCTCTCTCTACATCCTATCTATATCATCTTATCTCTCTCTCTCTTATAATCTTTATATACCTATATACAGTTTAATCTCTCTCTCTCTTCTATCTCTTTGCGGTGTCAGCCGGAATTTGCCTTTTTTTTCCGGTTCCGGTTCGGCCCGGCATTTGTCCCTTCCGTCCGGACCCGGATTACCCTTTCTTCTGAGCATTTGTCTGGAAGACGATTTCTTCAAGTACTCTGGGCTTTACACGTAAGTTTTCCGCCAGCAACGAGACATATATGAATGGAATTTTCACCTTTTTAGTTCTTACTACACCATTATCCAATAGTCACGTGATGTAAACAAACATCGGAAAGTTAAACTTATATGTTTTATCTACCTTTTTTATTTTTTATAATTATTGCAATAATAAATTAATAAGTAGTACAAAATTTGGCATTCTATAAAAAAAGCTGATTTTTCACGAACTTTTTTCGCCCAATGAATATGGCTCTTTCTAGTAGTGCCTTAGATTAATAGTGTTTATGGTTCCAATTCTCAGGCTCGAATTCTGCCAAAATATTAGAAACAAATCTATTTCTGTACTTCCAACTGTTACTTATAAATAACATCAATATACTCAGTCGCAACACATTACTGCCTTGATGAGAGTTTTTGTTACTTGTCTTTCCTCGCAATATCATTCTTTCTCTGTCCTGCTTTCTAACTCCAAATATAACTGATAGGCTCATCCTTATATATAATTTAACCTTAAAGTCTGCAACAGTCCTCTTTCTCCTACTTTCCGTATTTTCTGTGACTTGTATATTTTCAAACGCCGTGGATTGAGTCATGACTGCCATTCATCTGAAATGAGAAATTGATTTCTCCAACTCTGCTAATCATATTTACTCCTCTGGCCTTTATCAGATTATATATATATATATATATATATATATATATATATATATATATATATATATATATATATATATATGTATATATATATATATATATATATATATATATATATATATATATATATATATATATATATATATATATATATATATATATATATATATATATATAGTCAAAGTGTCCCGAAAGCAACATGCATGTAACTAAAAAACTATAACAGCTACAGGAAAATAAATAACATTTTATTAATCAGGAGACATTTTTATCGATGAAATTAAAAAAGAAAAAAAAAATTAACTTTTGAAAAATTAAAATTGTTAAAAATGTTAAAAATATGATAATTATCGTTTTTGAGAAGTACGAAGGAGGTCTGGCGCTCCGAATGAGCGCCAAAGTTGCCAAATGTTGATTTTTTTAACTAAAAGATACCCCAAGGGTAAACCACAAAGATGGACAGAGTCGGGGTTTCTCGGTCTACCGGGGGACGACGGGGGGGACTTCGTCCCCCTCTGTCCCACCGTCGGCTCGAACCTCCTAAAAAGTAAATAAAAAAAAATCAACATTTTCTCCAGGGCTTAATAAAAAACAATATTTGGTAACTCTTGCTCTCGTACTACTGCAGAAATGGAAGCTTACTGAGAGCGTACGCTGCCAGACCTAAGATGATACTAATATTTAAGGTGTTATTAATAAATATTAGAGTAAAATACATTTTTTTAAGTTTCATCGATGAAATTGCTTGCTGAAATAAAAATGTTATTTATTTTCCTGTAGCTGTTATAGTTTTTTAGTTACATGCATGTTGCTTTCGGGACACTGGCCTATATATATATATATATATATATATATATATATATATATATATATATATATATATATATATATATATATATATATATATATATATATATATATATATATATATATATATATATATATATATATATATATATATATAAATACCGTTGTTACATTGATGACTGTTTCTTGTCTCGAAATGATAAACATATTCCGTTATTTCATGAATAATTTTACTTTTGAATGTTTGTATATGAGTTCCCTCCTTCTTATCGATATTTCAATTTCTTCTTATCGATAATTCAATCTCTCATTCTTCCTGTTTATTCTACTACTATTTATCTCAAACACACCAATTCCTTTATAGATTCAAACTAATTTCTTTCATTCCTTCACCCTATCATAAAAGTCTCTCTCATTCATAAAGCCTATTTACGTTTTTGTTCTGATTGAAATTCTTTCCATGAGGAAAATTATTCTTTCTCCATAAATTTTCCAGTTTGTTTCAAATTTTTTTTTCCTAACCTTTAAAACAAATTGGCGTCCTCATTCCTCAATAGCATCTACCACAATAAAAAAAGTACTTCCATTGACGTTCATAAATTCCCTCGCAATGATACACTTCCTTTCATTTGGACCTCTTTCCAATGATCTTACAAATAAGCAGCTGGGCGTTGCGGCCACCGAAGTTTGCTCTTATGGCGCACCAATGTTCTGTATGCAAAAGTGGCAAGTATAGGCGCAGCAATTTTTTAAAAAGGCGGATCTGCTAAAGGCGCACAGCCAATTCTTTGCGCCTATAGCTGCCTATCAGAACAGAACAAAGCATTTTTTTTTACCCTTAAAAGTTAGAACTTAGAAGCTTGGCAAACTTGTATCATTTTAAAAACCAGTGTAAAACTTTATATATATATATATATATATATATATATATATATATATATATATATATATATATATATATATATATATATATATATATATATATATATATATATATATATATATATATATATATATATATATATATATATATATATAAAATAGTTATGGGATAACGGCGTCGCCTGCCGATTTCTCGAAGACGGTTTGAGATATCGTAATGAAACTTTGTATATGTTCTATTGGTATGTTAAACTGATTACCGGTGAGTTTTCAAGTCGCTAGGTTGATTCTAGGGGGTATCTCCCCCCGAGAGCAAGGGTGAAATAAGCGGGTTACGCCGTTTTTGCGGCTTCCAATTCCGAGCGAAGATTAGGCCTAACTGACTAACGCTGTTATTATTATTATTATTATTATTATTATTATTATTATTATTATTATTATTATTATTATTATTATTATTATTATTATTATTATTATTATTATTATTATCTATTTTCATTTTATGTTTATTTCTTTATTTTTATTATTCTTCGTTAGCGTTAGCCCTGCCCCTCTCAGCCCAGCGTAGCACTGCACCAGCCCCGGCTCAGCAAGTACGACCCTATATATATATATATATATATATATATATATATATATATATATATATATATATATATATATATATATATATATATATATATATATATATATATATATATATATATATATATATATATATATATATATATTCTTGTATATATATAACTAGTTCAGTAGTTCTTAACTACAAATAAATTGGCAACTATGGCTCTGAAAATTTTCAACTTCTTCAGCGCTCGTGCTGAAACCTCCTGGGGGAAAACATGGACCACAAAGACATGGAGGTGGAAGAGGACGTGTAGATATTAGTTTACGGTGTTTTAATTACAAATATTAATAAATGTGTTTTTCTTCCTTATAAAAGCATGCTTTTATTATCGCACTAAAGTTTACTTTGCAAATAAATTTAGCGAACATCCACCAGCCGGAGAAAAGTCGTAGGGCCAAATATAGGCGCATAGGCGCTAGGCGCATTGATGTGACCAAAAATATAGGCGCATAGGCGCCAAGCGCACTAGTCCATAGGCACATAGGCGCAGGGGCACTAAAAATTATAGTCTGCCCAGCTCTTGGCAAATAAGGAATATCAACAAATAAGAAATACATAAACAATTTGCACAATGCAACTTTTCTAACTATTTTAAATAAATTCGAAACCGGTAACACCTGTAACTTTCTAATTAAACGAAGCATAAC
>JABUQX010139663.1:0-12045 GCA_015478945.1 Trachelipus rathkii
GGGGTCACCCCCCCCGACCTATATATTAATATTATATAATAATAAAATATATAATATTAATATTATTATAATTATATATATTAATATAATAATAATTTATATTATATATAATAATATATATATATATATATATATACTATATATATATATTATATATATTAATTAATATATATAAATTATAATAATAATCTACTAGTTTGGGTATGGTAATTCCTAGGAGGAGGTAGTTATGGGATAAAGCATGACTGGGGAAGAAAAGATAAATTATCAAGAAGGGCAAGAATATATTTTTTGAAGATAGCCACTTTATTAACGTGACTACATTAACCTACAACTAACTAATATTATATATATATAAGCAAATAAGAAGAAGGAATAGATATTAAGTCGTTAATAGATAAATGCAGAATCGAACCACTAACAGATTCTTTTATTCCTCAGAAAATAGTAAGTTGAAAATTATTTTATTATCAAACAAAAAAATCATTTCAATTACATTTATTTTTATACAATAGAATATTTAATATGTAGGTAATAATGTAATACATAATAGAATTATATAAATATGTAAAAGATAAATATAAAAAATTAATTATTTAAATCATATAAATTTTTCTAATCAATGATCTTTTTAATATATAAACATTTTAAAATTAATAAATAAATAATGTAAAAATTTATATGAGAGTAAAATTATAGATCCTTTGATTCTCTATCAATTAGTATTAGTTTAGTAGATTTGTAAATTAAAATTAACTTAGATAAGCATTTCTGGTAGAGATTATTATGGCTCTCAGTTATATAAATTAGATTATGAATTAACAATTGATGCAGCAGTATGATGACAAAAATGAAGTTTATTTACATGTATTTACCAAGGTATGCTTAGGGAACTACATTATCTTTATTCCTCACATCCTTTATCTTTTCCCTAATTACTGTATGACTAACAGTTGCATGAGGATAAAAAGGTAAATACAAATTTTACTCAAGCTATAACACCATAACAAAAATTTTAAGCTGCCCCCCTACGGCTAATGGGAAAGCTGGCCGGATCGAGTCCCATGCCGTTGCCGATTATGTTTGAAAACAAAAATATGACATAAGGTTAACATCCACACACATTTCTATATTATGTCTAGATTAATAATAATATTTAGATTAAAATAAATTAAATATAATTTAGCTTAAAATTTATAAACTATGGAGATGATGAAATTAATAATAGTGGACAGGGTATAATATATATTGATAAGATTAACTATGATAGTTTAATGTTTATAATTAAATAAGTTGGAATAATAAAATCAAATAGATGGTAAATTAGGTTTAAAAGTTATATATAGAATGGTTGGAAATAGTTGTATAAATATGTAATAATTGTGAAAAAAAGCAAAAATTAATTGGTTAGAATATATATATATGATATTTATAATTCATAAAAATAATATCTAAATTTTTCTATATATAAATTTTATATATTAAAATGTTATTAAGAAAACAGTTAAATTGAATTTAATAATAATTTAATGATAATTAATATGGTTTCAAATTATAAAATTAATCTTGAAAAATTTTTTAAAATTGTCATGGGCTGGGCCGCCTGGGAAAGTTTGATGGGCCGCATGCGGCCATGTGACACGCGTGGTTGAGACACATCATGGTGTAATAATTAAGAACAAAAAAAAAAAAAAAAAAAAAATAAAAAGATTTTGAAATAAAATGATCTAGGCTACAAGGCCTAAACTTTTGAAAATTGAGAACCGTTGATTAATACCCAACAACACATGATGTCCATTATATCCATAAACCTGGCCAATTAATTATTTATGTATAGCTTATATACTTGTTATTGATGATCTTTTACAAAACTTTCACGTATATAAAAATTCTAAAAATTTTGAGGCTTATATGATAAAAATTGAATTTTAGCCTATTAAAGGCTCATATAAAGTTGAGATTTTTGTATATTATTTTTTTAGGAATAAACAACTTAAATGGAACTTGGTATAGACTTATGATATAGCATTGCTATCACGTAACTCTCAAATTCTATTTAATTGAAAATATAATATTATACACATATTATTATAACTAAAAACTTATAAATTGGACAATATTAACGCCCTAAATAGGCCTAGTAACTCGTTATAGATAGTCTTATGTGCTTTTATCTACCTAATCGTAATTGTATTTGGGTCTAAATTTGTATCATTTTATAATTACGGTTTCTATTTTATTTATTTTAATGTTATTATATTATATGTAACTAGATACACCATTAAGCCTGGTATTCGACAAAAGATTACCTACCATTTAGGACGCTAATGAGCCTCGGAGTACCTAGCCAGTTATATTATTGGCACTAGTTGTTATGAGAGAGGGTGTTGCAACTCAATTCGTAGTCCTACTGGGTCCATTGAAGCGGCTGCTGGGTCGCTCAGAGCCCGTTCGTTGAAAATCCGAGAGGTATCGATTTAACATCACATTGACGCCCCGAGATACAAATCTTAATCTAAAGCAGATAAATTAACTCCGAACATCACATCAGATTTCTTGTCTAATAGGGCTTATGGTTATCAAAACTTTAAAAAATTATATATACCATTTTCCTCTGGAAGCTAATATAGAGTATATTATTTTATTTAGAATATTAACCACCTTGAATTATTGTTTGGTTTTATTTCAAATAAGTTTAAATTTATAGCTCTATTATTGATGAAGTAGTTAATATAATTGAGAAAGCCCTTAAAGATAAGCTACCTTATGATAATTAGCACTTACAATATTTAAAAACTTAGTTTAGGGAGGTAAGAGGTATGAGGGTGGTAGTTGTAAAATTAATTAGTACTCTTCCTACTAGAAATGAATTACAGAGTTTATAAGTTGATATATTCACTTTAGAACTGTTCACTTATCTGAATTATAGTTAGACAATTTACCCTCCATATAACCTACGTTTAACATATTATATTTATTATAATATAAATAAATTTGTATTTATTTAATTCGCGCTTAAGCTTATATCACGGTATCAATGCACTACAGTTTTTTTGATATAGACATCTGAGTATTTACAGAATACATTACTATAGTTCCTAAGATAATATTATTTGTGATATATATAGTCTTTAAATGGGCAATTATTTTTTTTAGCGCAAAGGACTGTATTCAAGACCAATAAATCTTCAATCTGTAGACACGGCTTGGTCACCTAAAACCAATTTCCTTTAAAAAAAACCTAACCCTAACAAACTTTTCCAGTTGACCAAGGCCCTTTTGAGTGATTCCGCGATCATAGCGCCCTAAATGACAACAAATAGAGGATATAAGTAAGCTGAAAAGAACAAAAATTTCGCTCCATTTAATACCAACCGGTAGTACTACAAGGGTTTATTTAGATCAATCTTTTAATTCCCCTTAGAAGTTTTTATATTTTAAAAAATGTATAAATTAGGGGTACAAAATGGGCCCTTCAATAGATTTCATCTTTGGGGGAAAAATTGGAGTTTTTTTACCTTTGTTATAAAATGAAAAATTGGGGATATATATTTAATTATTTTTTTCAGTGTATACACTCGAGTAATTAGCTTTAAACTGGCAAAGTGAATTTTGTTCCAACATATTAGTGGCAAATTCACGGGGGCCTAACTTGGGGGTCGATTCTACCCCGCCGGTAAAAATTGATGAAGGAGAGATACTAAAATTCAGGATACCAACAGCATTATCTTTGATGTATTATCTCGAAAATTTATATATGTTCTATATTAATATATTGTTTACTATTTTATTATCCTATAATGAGATAAAATCACACAAATAGAATGATGATATATTTTAATGATATGTGATTAGTATAATAAATAAATAGATGTACTTTTTATAACAATAATTCTATCTATCTGACTTACTGTAATAGATATATATATATAATATATATATATATATATATATATATATATATAATATATATATATATTATACAAAAAATATATAATATATATATCATAATATATATATATACTATATATATATATATATATATTATATATATATATATATTAATATATATATCTATATATATATTATATATATATATAATATATATATCACTATATATATATATATATATATATATATATATATATATATATATAATATAATTATATATATATATATATATATCTATATATATATTCGGTGCGTAGTTGTAAGACCGCTGCCGGATGCGAGTCCATCGAGGAGAGCGAGTTAACTCACATTAATGATTTATAATTCGATTTCCCGTGTCATTTTTGGAGGCGGGAGGGGTTGATTCGCACCACCTATTTTAAATTCCTACTTTTAATGTACTCATTTTAATTGACATTTTTATTTACTTATTAGAATTAAAAATATGAATAAATAATTATTATATTAAAAGTAAGAAATAACTATAATTGAATTTAATATGTAAAGAGAGGAATTTAAAACAGAATTGTCGATTACCCCCTCAATGGTGGGTCTCGATTCATTCACCCTCAAGGTTCAGTGCTGAATGAGCTTTTATTATAAACTTTATTAAAACTTTTTTATGAATAGAATTTGCGATTAATATATGGGTTTTTTTTGTTGTGCTTATTTACCTTGACACTATAAGTTTTTTCCCCAGGCGTGGCCGGGCACAGTTTCAGGAGAAATAGAGAACACATTACAGTTTTAAGAGAGATGTCTGAGCATTTAGGGGTTCAGTGCGGACTTGATGAAGTTATACCTAAAGTGGTCCAAGTCACCCTGCCCGACGCTTAGGATTGGGAAAAAAACTTTTTTTCATGAAAAAAACATGTTTTTTTTCAGTTTTTTTCATTATATGTATCTTAAAACATACCATAGGGCTAGAAAGTGCGATATCCTTTTCATTTTTTCAAATAATGCATAACTTCACATTAAACAAAGATTCCAGTATGATTTATAAAAAATAGCAGAACTACCTTTCTCTTATATTTATCAAATTGTTTTCGTTACAATTTACAGTAGGTTGTAGCCTGCAGACTGCTGTTTGTAGGCTTCTACTTTCTAATTTAACTATGTATTTTCATTTGTATCATATAATCATATTATAATTTACTTTTAAAATATTAATGTATATTATATTTATATAGAATGAGTCTGAATGACAAAACTCTAAAGTGACTTGCAAAATGAAATATATAATAAATATTGAAAATTAAAATTTCACAAGATTGTAATGAACGGCTTACTTTGACCTAAAATTAAATATTTGGCTTTGGAATATAACTTTTTGATTCACTAATCAGCTAGTCCCCTCCCAGACCCCAGTCCACTACTGAGTAGCTGGACTACTGTGCTTGCTACTGTCAAGCTCTTACACTGGGCTCATCAGCGTGATCAGCCCACCAGGTCACTAATGATCTAGTCTGCGAGAGCTAGTCGTGCACGCCAGGATAGGTGACCAGATGTCCACTGCACGGGATGAAAGAGGACACTGTGAGCAGTAACAGGACTCTTAAGCTTATCTGCCTTAGCATATAATCATCTCTCTCAGTTGCAAATTTTCAGAATTTCCTAGTTCTAGATTATGAGCAATAATATAGTTTTGCAACGTCTACATAACAAAAGTTAATATTTCATGCGAGGGCCTTTGTTACCTTTTGATTTCCTTAAAAATACAGTCCACGACTTTTTGCACGTGGCATTCTAAATTCTGATTAAATAACTTATGATAAAATGGTACTGAAAGCTTGAAAGAGTAGAAAACATTAATGAGCCATAAACAAATGTTTGCAGATATCAAAATTCATTTAAGAAATAAAATAAAGATTTTGAAAACCCTCCGTATATATTTTGAAAATCCCAACAAACCCCCTGTGATGGATTTAAAAAAAAAAAAAAGGTCCAAATTAGAGCATTTTGCTAAAAATTTATAATATAATTGTCCAAACATGTAAATTCCACAACTAATTGAAAAAAACGAAAAAAACAATTTTACTTGTTTTTTTCAGGCTGTGTTTTTTTCATGATAAAAACTTTTTTTCGGAAAAAATGAGCTTGTTTTTTTCCTTCCCAACCCTACTGACGCCTAATATAATATATATATAATATATATATATATATATATATATATATATTATATATATATATATATATATACTACTATATATATATATATATATATATATATATATATATACTATAATAATATATATAGTATAATAATATATATATATATATGATCCATGGCGTATTTTTGGTTGTGGCAAATTTTTTTTTGCGAATGTGTCTTGAATATCGTTCTAAAATTATACACATATGGGGCTCCATCCACTACATCCCTTATAGGGACGTTGCACGTAGGGGTTCCTAACTTTTGAAGGTAGTAATCACCAATTCTATGATTTTTAGGTTTTAACACTTTCTAGTGTAGAATTTAATGTTCTTTCGAATGGTCTGGTTATGTTCAACATGCAAAAAATATTTTATTCACAATATACAGGGGGATAAGGGGGTATTCAATTTTGGTAAGTCATAAATGAAAAATCACGATAACCTTTTTATTATTCATGCCATCAGCACAAAACTTTCGGAGCAAGTATAGTTGGGAAAGATACACATTTTTTGTTTAAATAAATTTTTTGTATGAAGAAAGGATTTGCCTCTGTGCATGGGAAAATTTCTAAATTTTCAAGTTTCCCCATTTGCATCGGCAAACCCCTCGAGTTTACTAAACATTTATCTAAACAAAAAATGTAAATCTGGTCTAGTAGTATTTGATCTGAAAGTTTTATACTGATTGAACAAAAAATTAAAAAATTATTATTAATTTTTTTTAGCAAAAAAAGAAGAAAAAAAATTAGAATTGGTGCTGTGTAACTTTTTTAATATTTACTCAATTGCAATGAAACTTTCACAGCTTGTGTACCTCTACAAGATATACGGTACATATTTTATTTAGATTAATATTTGGTATACCCAACAGTTTTGCCGCTGATCATGAGAAAACTTTTGAAAACTTTGAAATGTTTCCCATGAGCAGCAACAAATCTGTTGGGCATACAAAAATTTTCTCTAAACAAAAAATGTCTACCTTCTCTAATTATAATATACGCTCTGCAAATTTCAAACTGATTGTATAAATAATAAAGTTTTCATGTTTTTTTATTTTTGTTGCCAAAATTTTTTTTTTAATGATTGGTGTCATGCAACATTTTTATTATTTATCTTATAAGAATGAAATTTTTATGGCCTTTATAACTCGACGATATAGCTACATATTAATCGGATAAATAATAAAGTTATTACGATTTTTCTTTTTGTTGCAAAAAAAAAGAAGAAAAAAAATTCAAATAATTGATGGCATAGCTATAACTTTTTTACTATTCATCTGATTAGAATTAAATTTTTACAACTTGTAAAAATTGGAGAGATACACATTTTTTCATTTATATAAATTTGTTGTATACCTAATGGTTTTGCCACTGCTCACAGTTCAATTTCTTGACTATTTTACTATAAAAAAAAACTTTTTTTTTACATTGAGCTGCTATTTCGGGGTATAACAAAAAAATCAAACGCCATTTTATACTTTTCTTTTTTTGTTTTCAATTTTGTATACATTGAACTACATTTTGATATATGATTCATGCAAATATAAAGACTTTTGGTATATTTCTGATAATTATTAAATTTTAGCGAGAAAAAAAAAGTTAAGATTTAGCTAAAAATCAATAAAAAAAAATTTCTCTATATATTGCTGCTATTTGTGAGTTATTTCATAAA
Organism: Trachelipus rathkii; assembly: GCA_015478945.1. Classification (NCBI taxonomy): domain Eukaryota; kingdom Metazoa; phylum Arthropoda; class Malacostraca; order Isopoda; family Trachelipodidae; genus Trachelipus; species Trachelipus rathkii. Next base: position 7,777 of record JABUQX010139663.1, read on the forward strand.
ACATATGCGTATGGCAAGTATTTCAATTAAATCCACTTGCAAAAGTCTTTTGTAATTCAGCAGAAATTCACTGTTAAAAATTGCTTATAAAAATGCTGATTTATGATATTTGGGAAGAAATTACACAAATTCTAAATGCCTTTTTGCATATGTCATGAAAACAAATATTGTACAGAAATCTTTCCTCTTTCGAATGGTGTTAATTTACCCCAAAAAAATTATATTAAGTATTGCTACGCGCAATGTCCCCTTAACCAATAAGTACAGGTAATTTTACTATATATTAGTAATTAAATATCAAAATATTTAATATCAATTATCTCTATATCAGTCTATCAACTTTCAAATGGTGCAATCTCTATATGATAATAAGTATGCCATTTCTTAGAATTTTTTTAGGATTTTTGCTTATTTAATGAAGAAAAATGGTCTTCAGCGATCTATGAATGAGTTTTTAATATATTTCTATATAGCCTACTTTGTCTTTATAATTTCAATAGAGTAATGAAAAGAAGTGTTTCACCTTAACTAAGAAATTACTAATATTTCACTTAAATATTGGATAATTCTGAGATATTAATATTTCTTAAAAGATTCAAAGTTAAATATAACTCAGCCTAATCTTTTTATATTAAAATAAAGGGCTGTTATCATTGAATGGTCTTGTTTCACATTAAAATATTAGAAAAGTCCAAATTAACAATTTTGGATTTATTGATTTAGCATCAAAAAATATATTAGAATAAAAATTTTGGCATTTCTGTAACAATCTTCTTAGTGGGCATTTTTTTTATAATGAATTCTAGAAACTTTAGTAATTTTAGTTAATCTAAAATATGTCCTTCTTTGTTTCCCCTGGCATTTCATTAGGTGCCAAAGCACTAGCTACTGTAACCACACTTCATGCTCTTATTACCCCACCCACTAGTTAACTATATATAAACAACTATATCAAAGTAGTAATATTACATCATCCATCAGACTCTCCTTTCCTTTTGATCCATAATTACCACTTAAATATCATTTATCAATGATCATAACCTATACAATTTACCAGCCCAGAAGGGAAGGAAATCAGAGGATCATACAAGAAAAGTACGTTAGCAAAACATTTTAGCGAAAGATTTTACATACATATTATTGCCATTACATATTATTATTAGTTACACATACATATATATTGTTGAATATATAATTTATATATATACGCATACATATTGTTGTTATGCCATATATATACAGCTATGGTGATACTATTACATATTGCATACATACAATATATGTTACATGATATATACATATATTATTGCTGATATAGTAGTATTACATATTATTATTATTATATATATACATATATAGTTATATAGAAGAAATAGATACATATATTATTATATTATTATTACATATCTTATTGTTGGTTATTGGTTATTATTATTATATATTACATATATATATTATTATTACATAATATAATATATATAATACATATATATTATATTATTATTATTATTATTATTATTATTATATATATATTATTTATATATATACATATTATTATTACATTATTATTATTAGTTATTATTGTTATTATACATATTATTAATATTTATATACATATATATTATTATTAATATTATTATTATTACATATATATATTATTACTTTATTACATATACATACATATACATTCACAACACGCATACATATATACACATACATTACAATACACATGAAGAGCAGCTGATACTATATATACATATTATATTATTATTATTATTATTATTATTATTATTATTATATATATTATAGATATTATTACATATTATTACATATATATATATACATATTATTATTATTATATTATTATATATTATTATATATATATTATTATTATATATATTATTATTATTATTATTATATTATTATTATTATTAGTTATTATAGTTATATATTATTATATATATATTATTATATATATATATTATTGTTATTATTATTATATACACATTATTATACATATTATATATACATATATATTCATATTACTATTACATATATATACATATATTATATATTATTACATATTATTACATATTGCTATTACTATTGTTACATACATACATAAACAGCATATATATATAGTTATACATATATATATATATATATATATTATTATTATTATTATATATATATATATATATATTATTATGTTAATATATATATATTATTATATATATATTATTATTATATATTACTATTATTACATATATATTATAAACATATACATGTATTATTTCTATATTTCCATATTATATGTATATATATATATTATGCAGCTGGTAATATTATATATACTAAGAGCATATACATATGCCATATTATTATTACATATATATATATATATATATATAAGAAAAGTTATTATAAGAGCATATATATACATATATATATATATATACATATAACCATTTTAAAGTAAAATTAATATTCCCATAAATCCGCTAAGGATAAAGATGCCAAATATTTATATTATATGCATTTAATCAAATGTAGAAAACATCTTTCAACATCCTCATTTTTCAAAAGAGGATGTGGATGCGGATGTGCCATGAGGATGTGGATGCGGATGCGGATTCGGATGTCAATTTAGGTGGGGATGTTCCGCAAATGCGGATGCGGATGTCATGTCCATCTAAATATAAATAAATATATATAGCAGTATATATATATATATATATATATATATATCAATAAATATCCTTCAAAAGTATCCCGTAGACAGGCAAACCCACTTTACACTATGTCAGGGTATCAAATAACAACCTTGTCTTCTTTCACAACAAACTTACTTACATTCCAATGGCCAGGCCCCCATAGACAATTTGCTCAATAATACTCTGGATGTTTACGTCCTGAACCTAGTAAAACTTTGACCTCTTTCTGATAGGTCTTTAGCCTGTATGGTCGCTTCAATATTAAATGAAAATTAACCTACTAAAATTCTGCAGCGAAGATCTCTGGATTACTAAATTTGACGACGGGTTCGTTTTGTACCCGAACCAGAACTGAAGGACGATATTTGCTGTTAAATAATGTACCAAAAATACTCGTCAAAACTCTATTCATATATCTACGATTGACCTCAATGCTAAGCAACAAATCTTCCAATAATTACTCAAATATTAAATGAAATCAAAAAATAGAACGATGGGCGGAATCAAGAGAAAGTTCAATAAATATTTAAATAACTTTAATAAAAAAAATAAGAAATTTGTTTACTGCTTCCTTGAACAATTTAACAAACGACCATGTACATCAAACAATATAGAAATTCATATAAATATGGATCTGTATACATATCAATGTATATGACTATAGCACTATATCTTTTAAACAAAATATTAAGTTAAAATGTTATATATCTAAGAGTATATATTAGTATATTTTAATATAAGAATTTATACACGAAGATATAAACATTGGTAACGCTCTATGGCATGCATTAAACTTACAATTTATATATATTGGCGAACATATATAGATATATAGGTATATAAACATATATGCGCCTAAATATATATAAATAAAATATTTCCAGGCAAAAATATCTAATAGAGCATTACATTTAGATCTCAAACTTTATATTAATGTCAAAATAATCTTAAAAATCGAAAATTCCAAAAATGTCGATTTGTCAATGTGTTTCACATTTACAGATCAGCTGATCACTGACCAAGCGCTCCACAGTTACACTCTATATTTAAAATACAAAGTTTAATCATGGGGACACTTTTATAAATATGAAATACTAAACAAATATTTAAAAAACAAAATAAAATATATCATGAAATAAATTATATTTATATTTATTATATAAATAATAGATATAAATAAAATTTATTATGAATTACCTCAATACAAAATATCAACAAAGACACCTGAGTGGCTAACGGTGTAGACGCTTAGCTTTCTGCTGTGCATAGAAAACGGACACATAAACATATAATCTAGGTTAGATTAGGATTAGAAATAACGAAAATAAGAACATTTAAATAAATTAAATATTTAGCACTTCGATATTAGCACAATAGAAGAATAAATAAATAAATAAATAAATAAATAAATAGAACACCTAATTAACGTATGATCACAGAAAAGAACCTTTAGCAACTAAGCACTTCTTATTGTAAAATCGATCAAGACAAAATACAACTGTTAGAACTGCCAATCACACGCAACTTGCCTTCACGCAAAAAATAAGAGAGAGTC
>JABUQX010139664.1:0-5000 GCA_015478945.1 Trachelipus rathkii
TCTAATATAATAATAATAATAATAATAATAATAATAATAATAATAACACACACACAATAATAATAATAATAATATTTTTAAAGCCACTAAAAAGCCAAATGCATTCTGACACACCAAATTTAATTTCCAAAAAATATAACTCCTAAACTTATAATAAATTTTTCGAATCCTCAAGTAAAAAAAAAAAAAAAAAAAAGACATTATTACATTATTTTCTTTCTTTTTCAAATTTGTTGCAACGAACGAGCCCTAACAGTTTTGGAAGTGTGAGAAATTACAGTTGAGTGAATAGGTGTAAATTATATACCGGAAGCCACGACCAGGAAGGTCACAAGAAGCATATGACTCTTAAACATAAACAGTTATAAACACAATATATATATATATATATATATATATAATGCCTGGAGTAAATTCGTAGATAGTTGTATATATATACATGTTTATAAAGAACAGTATACATAAGTATATATATATATATATATATATATATATATATATATATATATATATATATATATGATGAATAAAAGCACCAGAGCTCTGAACATGGTTTATTTCTTTAAGGTCCTTGTCAGGAACCCCATCGCATTCGGGCGAATATTAAAATTATTCTAAATTTGCGCCGGACACATGCGAATGCGAATAATATATTTTTAATATTTAGCTACTTTTGTGATAAGTTGACTAGAATGAGTTGACCAATACCGACTCTGGGTTTTGTGCCTCAGTACACTTACTTTTGGGACACACACACACACACACACACACACACACACACACACACACACACACACACACACACACACACACACACACACACACACACACACACACACACACACACATCACACGCACACACACACACACACACACACACACACACATATATATATATATATATATATATATATATATATTGGTTTATAATATATTTAGCAGCATATGCTACATATATATATATATATTTATAGCAGGTACATATATATATATATATATATATATATATATATATATATATCAGAGATTAACTGAATATTTGCATTCACATTCTCATTTCCGCATATTAAGAATAATAAGAAGTCTAAAAAAATTGATAGACTTATTTGCGTGAGTGTATATGATCGAGATGAACTGTTCAAGGAATTGCGCAATGACATCTTCATCTAGTTTGGTTTGGGACTACTTCAATATCGTTTTCAATGACATCACAAAGTGTGTATACTTTTCAATTGGAATTATTTTTGGAAATGAAAAGCGGCATTTGGGTTTAGAAACCATTTATACAGCAATTACAAGATTAGAAAAGAAGATTATTTGAAGAGGAAAGAATCTCTAAAACCAGCCTTACGAATGAAATAGATTACTCTTGAAACTTGTATAGAAAATACGGTGATAGATTAGCAGTCTGACGAAATATCGATATTTTTTCCGATAATCGTTTTTTTTTAAATATCTTTCGTCCCCATATAAAAGGACTAAAAAACCGCTGTCAAATCTCTCTTCATAATTCCTCACCGAATTGCTTTTTAATGCTTAAATTCGCCTAGGGACCCATTAAGTTTAGGGGATGTGATAAGTTTTGTTATATACACAGAAAATCTGTCTTCTTAACAAAACTTATCATAACCTTACTAATTTTTCGAACGTCAAAAGAAATGATATATGAAAACACCGATTAACGTTGCTTATAAATATATCGTAATTGTAGCAATTTTTTATTAACAACATGTGGCAACGTTGCTTCATACTCATATCAAAACATCGATTACTTTTTTAAAAATATCGATTTTTTAGACTGCTCTAATCTAGACAATTACCAAAAATACAAACATATGGGACGCTAAAAATAAAGGAAAAAAAAACAACACGATATATATATATATATATATATATATATATATATATATATATATATATATATATATATATATATATATATATATATATATATATATATATATGCAATATATAGTATATATATATATATATATATATATATATATATATATATATATATATATATATATATATATATGTATATATATATATATGGACATTTATAAGTGGTTGACCGGTTAATATTAGTTAGGTTAATTTAGGTTAAGCTTAATAAAGTAGTTATTAGGTTAGGTTAAGGATTAGGTTAGTTTATTGTGTTTGATTAAAAATATATAATGTATTTACCCAAAATTATTAAAATAACGATACTTTAATTATTGATTTCCCTGGAGTCAACCACTTATAAATAGCCTTATATATATATATATATATATATATATAAGAGAAATAGTTAGCATATATATATATATATATATATATATATATATATATATATATATATATATATAGATATATATATATAGTATATATATATATATATATATATTCTGCTAAGGTTTGTTCTGTATTTCGTAACCAGTATGGATATTACCTGGGCAACACCCTTTTGCCCAGTATTTTGTTGACCATCATTTGTTACCTTGTCTATTTCTTTGATGTCGAAGATTTCCAGGTAATTTTTCAACGTATTTTTGAAAATTAATTTTTGTTTTTATTTTAAATAAATAAAATTTTTATGTATATAATATTTTTATTTTAATATAACAATATATATAATATATAGTTGAAGAATATTTTTATATATATATATATATAATATATATATATATATAAATTTATATATATATAATATTTTTATTATATATATAATATATATATATAATATATAATATTTTTAATATTTAAAATATTAAATGTTCTTTTTTTTTTTAGTCTAATTGAATAATAACATTGTAAATTAATTGTAATAATTAATAATATAAATGGTTTTATGTAAATATGTTAAAATGAGAGCTGGAGGAGGGAAAGGTTAATTATGGTAGTCTGGTTCATTAATTGGTCGGAGTTGTCATGTATCGGTGTCGCATTATCTTTTTATGAAAAGATGTAAAAACTTCTTAACATTTTAAGAAATGGATATAGGAAGACCTTATATTCATATGTCTAGAATAGGAAGATGGGTTGACAAATTTTATGCCGAGAGTTAAATCAATACATAAAAAAAAATATATATATATATATATATATATATATATATATATATATATATATATATATATAGCAGTTAGAAGATAGTTATTATTATACATATGAGATATATATAAATATATATATATATATATATATATATATATATATATATATATATATATATATATATATATATATATATATATATATATATATATATATATATATATTATCTTATAATGTTATTTGGTTTTATTACAGTAACAAAATGTTACATATTGCTAGTAAATGTATAAAATGTTGCTTATATTATGCTTAATACTGTTACTATAATAATCTTTTTTTTTTAGTTTTCTAGAACAGATTTGTGATTTAATTATGATCTAGTGTGATCTATTTACTAGAAAAGATTTGTGATCTATTGTTTGAATATTAGAATTTCTGAGTGATTGGGCTCTTCTTATACTAATAGAGATCTGGGGGAGGGAGAATTATTCAGCATTCTCAGCAATTTGGATAGCTTATAGGGAGTCTATAATATTTCTGGTTGTCAAAAATATTTCTTGAACACTTTTGATCTATGCTTCAAAAACACACTAGCGCTTTTCGCTTCTCGTATTTATATGAACGCCATCTTTGAACCAATTGATAAAATTTGACTACAATCTTTAATAACTTCTAACTTTCATACTTTTTCATCAGGAGCTCTATCCTGCCCTATATTTTGTCATAACCAGATTGATTATGTTCTATACATTGCTTCTTCACTAACTACCTATTGAATGACTGAATTTATTCTGAAGCCGCTTTGGTGTTTGCCGAAAAGGTGGGGGTCGCAATCGCTGATTAGATGATTAGGTTCATTCCTTCGACTAAATTTTCTGTCCTTAAAATCAATATTTTGATGGTACTTGTTTGCATGCAATTTATGTTATAGATATAATGCTTATCGAAAGTGAAAAAAATATCGTTCTCTTACTAACCCTCAATCAGCTCGGGATCGATACAAGAATATTACTCAATAGATAAAGCGTATTTCCACTAAATAAAAGTGCGCCTATCTCTTTGGTTCACCATCTGAAGAAAGCTTTGGCCTTTTGTCAAAAGTCTTTGATAATCTACATATTAGTATTTCCCCTATTATTTCCAACTAATCTGTAGCTAATTCGTCTGCTTTTATCATCTATTTCAATCCTAGACGATTAAGGCATTTATCCTACTCATACTCCTCCTTCTCTACTTGGGTATCCCAATCACTGTCCTATGCGTTTACATGAGATTGCATTTGATCAAGTTCAATGGGTTATGTCATCTTTGGGTGCTAGGAAATCAAGCAGACCATATAGCATTCCTCTTCACTTTTCGAGGTAGTGTGCTCCTGGTCTGGTGAAGGCAATTGTTCAGCTATATTCCCTGAGTCTTAATACTGATACTTTTCTCAACCGATCCAACCAATCCAGAGATGAGTTGCTATTCTGGGCCTTCTAACTATCGCCATATATACCCCACTTGTATTATGTCTAAGTACTATGAAAATATACTCAACTCTCTTCTCTTGGACTTTCTGGAATTTCATCCTCTTTTTTGGGATCTTCAGCATGAATTTCGAAGCTCGAGATCAACTGGTCACATTTTTTAATATCTCATTTATGACCTGCCCATAGAAATTGTTGGGAGTCTTATGAAGTGGTCTATGATATATCCAAGGTTCTTGACAAGGTATGTCACTCGTCGTTGCTTCCAATACTTCCTCCTTTGAATTTACTACTCTTGGCTTGCTCACATATTCTTCCTTTCCTGTCAATTGTGGCCTTCAACAGGGTTTGTCTTATATCCTACCCTATTCTGAATAGGATAGGAAATAAGACAGAACCCTGAGGAATTACACATCTAGGTGGTTGGGGGAGCTGACCACTAGTACACCACCAACATTAAGACATCTTAAAGTGAGAAATATATATTGTATG
>JABUQX010139664.1:10000-22117 GCA_015478945.1 Trachelipus rathkii
CATAGTAATCTGAAATCTCTAAACCTAACCTAACCTAGCATAAACTAATTTTACGTAATTAAAATTTGGAAAAGCAAAATAAATATAAATGTTCATTGATACCTAAAGGACTTAATGTGCAATAAGCATCTTAGAATTATTCCCAAGCTTTTTTGTCTTCTCTTTTTCGTTTTTTATAATGATAATAATAAAAAATATTGGTATTTGTGCAGTTGTTGTAAGCAACCTGGAACTTAGCCGCTATTCAAAATATAAACTGGAATTTTGCTTTACCCTTTGGTAATTTCTCATTCTTACATTCAATTTTGAGTATTTTTATGGTTCCACGATATATTTTTTATTTTATTATAATGATATTATAGATACAAAATATACGTAAATGCATTACATTACAAACACCTTAATGAAAAACGGAAAAGGAACGTTTTACCGATTTTTCTGTCTGTATTATATTTATTAAAATGGTAAATTCGGGTAATATTTTGTATAATAAAAAAAATTTATATTTAATTTCACAATAAAAGTTTGTGTGATGCAAAAAAAAAGTTAATGATAAAAATTAAAATAAATAAGATAAAGAAAAATTGTTTGTCTCGCTTAACTTAAGAGCGTTCTACGGAATCATATCAACCAATCCAGTTTCACACTGAAGAGTTGCCAAGTGGTTATTTAGGTAACTCCAAAATCTCTATTATTATTATTATTATTATTATTATTATTATTATTATTATTATTATTATTATTATTATTATTATTATTATTATTATTATTATTATTATTATTATTATTATTAATAGGTTGCGTGTTCCTTCTTTTAATTAGCAATGCCGTTGATGAAAGCGAAAAACTAAAATCCTTAAGTGCCGCACCTGATTCTCTTCTCAGAGTGAAAATGAAACATTCTGAATGAGTTTGGCTGTTTGTTTGTATAAATAAGAATTGAAAGGATGCACAACACTTGTGTCATTTGTATTCGGAAGTTCGTGCTACCTCCCACATACATACATACAGACAGTTTAACATACACTTATATATATAAATATATATATTATATATATATTATATATATATATATATATATATTAGTATATTAATATATATATATATTATATATATATATATATATATATATATAACAACTGCTACAAATTCAACGCTGTGATAGGTATTGATAAAAATAACCACTTAAGTAATTGCAACACTGCTTGGATGTGGAACCTGGGCGCCCCTCCACACCCACGACCATACGCCTCCTACAGATGTCCATCGTGGCGTGGTCGTCCAAACCTACGCGGACATCTGCTAGGGCCCCAGGTTCACATCCCAGCAGTTGCGAATTACTTAGGGGTTTATTTTTTAATCTATCACACTGCGTTTTGAATTTGTAGGCAGTTAGTATAACATACATATATTCCCCGGTTTATAAAGCCAAAGTCCAAGTTCCGATTGACGAGAGAAGGTCTTAGAGCGTGGATTTATGTCGGGGCTGGGCGGGTATATAAACTCCTTGGACGGAAGGATACATGCTTTCCAAGATCGCCCCAAAGTTCACAGGTGGGGATAGGACCGTCGCACTGAAAAAGGGGATTCACGAAGAAAAGGATTCGACTAGCCGAGTCGCCTTCGGACGTCATACGGTGTCTTTCCATCATAGCGATTAGATAAATAAACTAAAATTACACGGCGGTAGTCAGTTAGTCCTCGGAGAGATGCCTTCCTTTTCTTTCCGAGGGTGAAAATTTGTCCGAAGCGTTCGAAATAGCGTTAGGTTTGTCTAGCTCTTTAGTGAGTTAGTTCGTTAGTTAGATCTTCGGGTCGATAGTTTTTTTTACCTCTCTCCTATCCTATCCCCAAAAAAACATCGATCCGCGAGCGAGCCCAGTGGTTCGCTCGAACAATGGTTTTTTTTCGAATCTGCCCGTACATATCTCGTATTTACGTGATCGATTGCGTATTTATGGTTATATATGGGCGGGTTCCCTTTAAAAAATCCTTTCTCTTCTACTGAAATTTATTTTATTTTTCAAACCTATTCGGTTTACTCACGAACACTTACTTATACCCCAAACACACAGGTTTCGAACGCTGATGACGACAGATGCTCACGGGCTCCCTGTCATCGTACGTCCCCGTCGTGGAGCCCGGTAATATCTTGAGATCCCTCCCTCCCTCCCTCCGAAAGAAACGAGTCTCTTTCACTCGAACCAACCAACCAAACGACAAACGTAATACGATCGAATAGAAAAAAAATATATCGCGTCGTCGACGACGACGATTCATTCGCCTTATTCGTCTATTTTTCATTACTGTACATGAACGTATCCCAGTGAAGATTTTCGCGTTCGCGCATGCATTTGTTCATTAGGATGCGTTTCATTGCAGAGTTCGTTCAATGGGCGACCGAGTCCATTGTCCGTCCTTTTATTTTTATTTTTTTTATATAAACCAGCCGGGACCAATCGATCGAGGTTGGTTCTCGAGCTCGTTCGAATAATGGCGGATGATCATCGTCTCGATGGCGCGGTATTATTTTTTTTTGTATTCGATTAATTAACGACAGACACGACAAACGCTCGACACGCGACACACGATACACGAACGCAGGAGGAGGGGTCGAAGATAGCTAAAGCGATGACAAAAAGTTTGGTACGTACGTTCTGCCGTAGTGCCTCACTCTGCTAGCGCGCGCGCTTCTCTTTTTTTTCTCTTTGTTTTCTCTTTTACTCTGTTGAAAAACCAGGGAAAGAACGACGATATTTATTTCCGACGGGACGGGATTATGGGTAGATAGTATTTAGGCCGTTTAAACGGGCGGGTGGGGGTTTGGAAGTCACCGTCGGAAAGAAATATCGTGGTTCTCTCGTTCGTTCTTTTCATTTTTATTAACGATACGAGAATTTTTTGGTGACTTAAATAAATTCTTCCGTTCGGAGGAAATGATGATGATGATGATGAGTGTTGGTATCGGTGGTGGCGGCGGCGGCGGCGGCGGCGAGTCCGGTATTTTTACTCGCTTTTGCTGCTGCTGCTTTTTTTTAAGTTTTTGGTAACGCAGTACTGCGGGAATAGGTAGTAGGTTCCCGCACCATTTTACTTTTTCCGTTAGGTTTTGCGAAAACTATGACTAATCTTACCTATGGAAAAATTTCTATGAACTAAGATCATTTTCTAGCGTATTACAATTCAATTTTTTTATTAGGAATAAAAACTGTGAATTCAAAAAATTTATTTAAACCTTTATTTTAAACATTTTGGTTATATAACTTTCATTAGCATACAGTAAATTATTAATAGACAAAGAGAAAGTTATTTATATATATATATATATATATATATACATTAAAAAGGAAAAGGAGATGTGAAGTTCTTTGAAAGTAATTTATTTGTTATCGCGTTGAGATGCAAAATACTCTTCATCTGTTTTTACTTTCTTATGCGGATTTTTTACGCAAATGTTTTTGCTTTGCGAATCGGGTATTCCTTCAACGACGGGCGCTTCAGGTTTGCGATAAAATCGTCTCTTATTATTATGCCGCTCACAATGGCAATAACGTTCCTCACTATAAAATGAAAATTGACAAACAAACATGAATAGAAACTGAGATAATATACTGATTTGTTTTTTACCTTGGTTGTTCGGGACCGTCACATATCTAACAAGATTTTTAAAAAAGTTTTTCCTTGGGGTAGAAGTGATATTATTTAAGGATTTAAAATTTTGACTGTAATCCCACTCAGTTTGCAGTTTCCATTCCAATATTCTACGATGCTCGGGGTCAAAATTTTCTCGACATTCGAAGTAGGTTGTTTTTCCAACGTCAGCGGCTAAAACAAGATTTTTTAGCATATGAGAACTAAAATAAAACTTTTCCGGTTCCAAAGGATCGGTAGTCAGCGAATGCGAATTGTGCTGCCTGAATGATCTTTTTCTAAGACTAAAATATAAAACTATCTCCAGTAAGGTGGTAGGGCTGGCTTTCTGAAGTAGGCGAATTAGCTTATCGAAGTCGACGTTAGGAGGCTGATCATAAGCGTTTAAATACAAGCTGATTTTATTTATTGAGTATCGGGATGATAAGAATTCACACACATCGTCAATGCAGTTATAATCCATCACTATTACTTTTGATTGCTGCTTTAGCATTTTTTTAAACCCGAATAGTGTGTATTCAGTTTTTTCAAACCACATGCTTATCTTTTGACATTTTATTTCGAGGTCAACCACGTTCAGGAAAATTTCAAGCACTTTAAGGATGTTGAATTTTCCATCATTGTTCTTCATAATTAATTTTACCGTTTCAATTTGGGTTAATGGCCTCGCATTTATAATCGCTCTATTAAAATTTACAAAGCTATCTACTTTTATTATTAAGGTTTTCAAATATTCGAACCAATTTAATTTACCAAAAAAATTATGTCCGTCTTCGTGTATTTGGTCTTCCCAGATTGTAAATTTTATGGCGCTAGGAATCTTAAGCATATAATCATTGTAGGGATTCTGCAGCAAATATTCGACTGGACTTGTTAGAAGTTTAGGATCATCCTTTATTATTTCTTGGAGCTTCTTAAACTTATCCAGGTCGAGAGCATTTCCATCCATTAGGAAATGTTTTTGCAGGTCGTAACTGTCGTACATTTTGATGACCGTCGCTCCTTCGTCGTCTTCAACAGTATCGCGTGGCGCAAGGCTTGATCTTTTACTCGAAAACATTTCTTATTTTTTATATATAGATAATAATAACTAAACAAATGCAGTGGGTTTAAAACGGAAATAAAAATAGTAGGAGTGCGAGAGATTTCCTTTCCGTTAGCTGCGGCTCAACGATTTGAAGTTCCCACAACACTGAACCGGTATTTATAGGATTCACTCGCAATAAATTTTTTTCAAATTCTTAGCAATTATAATTTTCTTATATATATATTCATTTTCCTAAAAAAAACAATGGATTTTTTTTTAATTTTTAGATAAATTAAATAAATAAATAAATTTATTTTTTTATTATTCCTGGCATATAAAAAGGAGTCGAAATAATAAATATTTTAACATTAAGTAACGTCTCTTCGGTGATACCGTTTATAGACCAGTATCTGCCAATCAAAAGAACTTTTTATTATACGGTAGTTGTGATTGTTTTCGGTGAAGAAAATACAGCAGCGCGACCTTAATCTTTTTTTGAACCTGAATTCGATTACTATTACCTCGAAATGGAAAAGAATGTGAAAGCTTTGCAAGATTTAGCGATGACGGCCGTTTTCGAAACATCGTCCCTCCGAGATGCATTCGAAATTTCGGATTCGAAAATGTTCTCGGTATACTGTGATCTGATTATGAATCATTTGACCGAAAAATACGGGTCGAAGGAATTAAATTTCAACCTGCTCTTACCGCTATTCGATTCGGCCGAAGAGAAAACGAGCTCGGCGAGCTTTCTAGACTTTCTTGAAAATGCGACGCAAAATCCGTACAGGACGACCGAATCAATAGCCCTGACGCTGACCAAGTATATGATTGAAGAAAGTTGTGCCGATGGTGTTCCCGCGGTTGCTAAAACCATTAAAGTTTTTAGAACAATGGGAACCGGATACGAACGCTTAAAATCTTTGATTATTTTTTTAGACCAGCATGAAACTTTTATAAAATTAACGAATTTAATGAAAGAAAAGCCATATCAAATGTTATTTCGTGTCGGGAAGCTAGAAATTATTAATACGGGTACTAACCCTATCACCCAAGACGACTTTCTCGAAATGCTAAAAAATATTTCCATCTTATTTCCAAATCTGAACGCTTTAAAACTAATATGTAGATGTTGCAAAAGAAAGAAAAACAGAATTTCTCTAGCTAGGAAAAGAGCTTTTGATGAGGAAGAAGATGAGAAAGATGTTGAATTGACGCAACATCACCATTGCAAAGGGAAGGAAAACAGAATTTCTCCAACTAGGAAAAGAGCTTTCAATAAGGAAGAAGAACATGAGGAAGATATTGAATCGTTGAAACTTAATTTTCCTTTTTTAAAAGAATTAACTCTGGATTTTAACAACATAACGGAAATTATCGAAATCTCATCACTGTTTAACTTACAAAAAATTGGAGTGCGTTTAAACCATAAACATCCATCTACTGTTGTTGATAACAGTTTTGTAAGAGAACTAGCTATAAAAACTGGAGTTAAAACGTTAGAATTGATTTTCAGTTTCTCTTTGGAAGAAACAGTATTTCCAAGCTACCCCTATATAATGTTGGATGACATGTACGAAATCTGCCGTAATTGTCATAAAAAAAATTTATCAAAATTAGTCGTAGTTGTTGAAATCGAAAACAGAAGAATAATCGAATGGGAAATCAGCGAAACTCCGCCACCACTCAAAAAGCAAGTAAAATTATCGAAAAAGGAAAAAAAAACCGCAGCAGGAGACGAATATCCCGATGATGTATTTCACGGTTTATTAACATTGTTGCAATATAATTTCTGGAAATTTCTCACTAAAGATCGTGAAAAAAGCGTAATAGAAATACCATTCTGTCTCGCATGCGAAGGGATTTATGCGGTTATGATACTGTTTATGCATCAGAATCGCGAAGAGTGTGAACAAATATGCCATTTACACGCGGGTCGATCGTGGCGAAAGGAAACAGAAAAGAAAATAATTGATTCCTGGGACACCAAAGACTTTAGAAACCGATTGCAAAGGAGTATTAGAAAGAATGACGGTTTCTTAGAATTGAATTTACCGAACGTTTGTCATTTCAATGCTGTCCTCGAAATGACACCGGATCTGCTCTACACTTAATCTACACTAATTTCCAAATGTGCGTGTTTTGAGATTATCATATGACGAAATATTCAGGAAAGACGGACCAGATCCTGATTGCGGTTCTTTGAGTAATAAAATCATCGAAGCGTTTCCGAATTTGACTGGCTTAGAAATCGAAATAAATAATTTTTATTTACGTAAGCTTAGCGATGACTACGAAATGACACCGGATCTGCTCTACACTATAATCCAAACAAATAAATATTTACGTCAGCCTTACGTAATGACAACGCGTGAAGAAAATAAAGCCACTTTCGATAAATTGCTTGAATTAAAGATTGATTTTTCTGACGATTTACTCGATATCTGTCGCGCGTCTCCAAACCTAGAAAATATCATCGCGTTCATCGACCGGCGTCGAGACTTTGATCCTTGCAGAATTTACAATCTTTTTGATATCACTCGTTCTTTGAAAAGAGGTGTAGTAGAATTTAATTTCGATAAATGCTTACTAAAAAAGAAAGTATTGGAAATGCACTTTAGAGAGTGCGATGATCCTACACACGGAACTAATCTCAGCCAACTGTTAGAAAAACTTGTGGTGACAATGACCGATGTTTCTGGATATCCCAGCATTCGATGGAATATAAAAATATACGATTATTTCAAGATGCGCAGTTCGCCAGTTCGTTTTGATGATGTTACAGATTGGCGAAAGGTTTCAAAGTTATGGTTAAAAGATGAATTATATTTTCGTGACCCAAAAACTTTTTTTAGCTTCTTAAGTGATTCATCTTTCAAACCCGGGCGGAAAACTTTTCATTTGGTTTTCCAATCTATCGATAATCACGCATTTTTTAAGAATCTTTTTTTAGAGGTTTACGGGTTAATAAGAAAATTCAAAGAAGGCGTTCACGCTTGACTATGTATAATTATTAATTTTTTTAAATTATTTGTACGAAAGAATAAAAATTGTAGTTAATGTTCGTTTTATATTCGAACCCGTATTTTTACTGGTAGAAACATTTGCCACCTTTTATTAATTTTTGGAGTTTCCAGGTCGAAAACATTTCCATTAAAGAGAATTTCTTTCTGCAGCTAGCACCCCTTGGAATATTTTGGGAACAGAGCGTCTTCGGAATTGGAACCGTTGCCGTCGTCACAAACATTGCGCGTTGAGACACCTGATGTTGCACCCAAAGACATTTTTATATAAAACTATACAAGAGCAAAAGGTTTAAAACGGAAGAATAATACTCTAAGATCAAGCGATACCTCCTATCCGATAGCTGCGATTCACTGACTTGAAGTTCTCACAACACCGAGCGGCTATTTATAAGCAAATTATAATAACGCAGGTATATATCGAAAAATAAAAATTAATAAAAAACGGGTATACAAATAAACAAGCAACATATTTAAATATTAATTATCAAATCAAATATTTTCAATATTAGAGTCTCAAAATAAGAAAATATCTTTAACCCAACGAATTCAATTTCCTTTCAGCCAATTCCAGTGATGAAAAAAACTCAGAATATAATCCATCGTTTTGCAGTCAAAACTACTCACTTCAAATTTGAAACCTTTCTTGTTTTTCGAAAGTCCTACGATATCGTCTATGATCTCGCTCGTTCCGACCTTCTCGCGTCGAAGCGTTAGGTCGTCAAAATTAAAAACGACGACGCTTCCATCATCATCACCATCTTCTTTTCCTTCTTTTATCATTCCTCTTCCGTTTCGAGATAGCCTCGTGAAAGATAATTTAAGCTTTTCCTCTTTTCGAAGTTTTCGAGCCACCAACGAAAGGGTTTGAAGATTTTTAAAAAAGGAAATCGCTGTCCGGTCGAAATCTTTCGTTCTTTCTTGAAGCCCGTTCTTCATTTTTTGAATAACGTGTTTCTCAAGCGCGGCGGTGGACGGAGGGTCTCGATGAATCTCGGAGATTATCAAATGTTTTATCTCCAACGATTTGATGAAACTTAAATTCTTGCTGCCTAGAATATAAAATTCGGCGTCGTCAAAAAATGTTAATCGGAGAATTTCCAGATTGGGAGTTATTTCTAAAATATTTTCGGTGGATTTCCTATTAGTGAGCCGTATTGTCAGATCTTTTACGTTCGAGAAATCGTTGTGGAGTTGTGGGGATGTCAAATATTTCCTGGGCTTTTCAAACATCACATTCAATCCCTCCAAATCCAGTTTTTGGACACTAGGAAAGCGAGCAGCGATACTGTTAATCTCCATCGAGCTTCGGTCGCCGGAATAATACTCTCTTTGACCACTATACTTTATTAAGTTTTCTTTAAGAATTTCCAAGTACTCTATTTTTGGTAAACAAACGTTGATAGAAACGCAAAAAACCAGGTTTGGATATTGATATTCTTCGATGATTAACGTTAGTGATTTCAAATTCGGGTATGAGCGCGCAGAGACGTAACTAACCGATGAAACCGGGTGAAATAAACGATGATGATAAAATTTCAGTGAGACCTGGTAAGGTAAATGGCCGGTTTAATTTTAATAATAAAAAAATAAAAAAATAGCAATTGTCGAGACAAAATGAACCGTCAAAATATAGAATCAAAATCTGGTTTAGATTAAGGTAAAATGAAAAGCAAATCGATTATATATATATATATATGTATTTATGCAAACTTTTTTTTCAATTAAATTTTTGAAAATTCAAATCGTTAATTTTTCCCTTAATTTTACACACTAGACAATTGCGTTGTCTCGAGGAGGAGGATTATCCGAATCCTCGTTTCTACTCTCATTGTTATCTATTTCGAAGAATTCCGAGGTTGATAGTACTTTCTTAGTAGCACGTTTATTCGTTTTTTTATTTTCATCGGTAATGGAAATTTTAATAGTCGACTCGTTACCATTACCAAAGATAAAGTTTTGAATTTCGTCTTCACCCAAGAATTTGGCAATTTTGAAACGAAGGATTTTGAAAATTGGAAAAAGGCATTCGTCGTAAGAATATAACGAAATAACATCGCGAGCGTTGTCATCTTCAACCCCATCAACTGAACAAAACTCAACGTGAATTTTTGCCCTTAAAAGGTCTTCCTTTCTGTTATTTTTTAATATCTCTTCCACAATGGCAGATCCTCGCGCGAGCGAAAGTAAAGTTCTATAAGATATATTCACGGGTTGAACAGATATTAACATCGTGATGCGGCCCTGTTTAGTCCTATTTATTGTAGATAATGTGGCTCGAGTTCTTGGAGACAATTCTTACGCATAGGCTTGTAGAATGCTTAATATCCAACTTTATATTTATCGCGCTAGGAAAATAATAGTTAAATTTAATTTATAATTATTAGATTTATTAGTTAAATGAAAAAAATTACTAATCACTTATATATTATATATAATAATAAAACCATTTTTATTTAGAAAAATTTATTTAAATTAGCAATCTCATTATCTTAAATCAAGAACTATGAAGCGACATCTTCAGATTCTACACCTTCCAATTTGCTTATATTTTCAATCAATTGTAAGAACTCCGGCGAATAAGAAAAAGACAAATCGAACTTGATCTCAGGCTTATCGTATTTTTTCCAAGCTTTATATTTAGTTGTCACAGAAGAAACGGGAAGAAATTTCGGTGGTGACATCGACGACGTTGATGGTTGATTTAGAGAATTTTCATTCTGCGACGTATTCGACGATGATATTAGAGACAGTGCCTTTGTCGGCGGTGGAGAAGACTTACGCTTCTTTGGTAGCGGTATAACATCAGTATCTTCATATTCCAAGGAAGATACGTCATCAACTTTTCGTTTTTGTTTAGCTGAAACATTTCTTAATATTGCGTCTCTTTTTCTCTTCAGTTTTAAGGGCGTTTCTTTTGATCGGTTTAATTGTTCTTCTTTTCTATTTTTAACAAATATTTCATGAAAGGTTTTTCTCATGCGGTATTTCTTTGTCCTGTTTGACGGGATATCTAAAGTGGCGGGATCAATACCTTTATCTTCGCATTTTTTAGTTGTGTAATCTTTATAAGACACCCAATAGTAATTTCGAAATTTCCGTATATTATCTTCATTCGTAGCAATATAATGTTTTTTGAGCTCTTCGATTTTATTTTTAGAGTTTTTATTTTCTAATGGTGTTGATTCTAAAAATTCTTCAAACAATATATTGAAGGGATGATCACTTTTTGTATAGGATGTTGCTATTTTCGGTAATAGCTTGTTTTCTAACAGGTATTTAAATTTATTCAAATGAGCATAATACGTAGAGCTTTTATATTCCAATTCGTTTCTTTTAATGCCATATTCATTAAAAAGGTAAATATAAAACTTCTTATAAAATTGACCATCATTTTTATCATTTTTAGTTTCGGGCTCGTGGAAAATTTCCATATTTTCTTTGGAAAATTCGTATCGCAGGGTAAAATGAGGGATAAAAACAGAAAAGTAAAAAATATATTTATTAGGTATTTCAAATTTGTCAGGGGACTATGAAAAAAAAGTCGTGAAAACCCATCACGGAAAATGACATGAGTAGGGCTATTTACGGGCTGTTTTGTCGGTATACATGAATTAACACATGACGGTCCCTATACAAATGTATGTTACACGATGTCTATATGTTCGGCGGACTACACATCGGTCTATTCATCGTCCGGTTACATACTGGCACCAACATGTCTTTCCTAACATGTATATCTACAGTGAGGTCTACATATTGTGTACAACGTCGGTTAATATATTTGGTCTACATGTCCTGTCTATCTGGTCTACACGACGGTTTAAACATGTCCGTTCTAGCTGTCGGTGTCTACATGTCTGGTCTACAATGTTGGCGTCTACATGTCGGTGGTCTACATGTCGGTGTCCCTATATGCCAAAATGGTCGGTGTCCTAACATGTCGTGTCTACATAATTTTCAGTGTCTAACATGTCGGTGTCTACACGTCGGTGTCTACATGTCTGTCTACATGTCGGTGTCTACATGTCGGTGTCTATATGTCGGTGTCTACATGTCGGTGTCTACATGTCAGTGTCTACATACCAGTATCTACATGTCGGTGTCTACACGTCGGTGTCTACATGTCCTGTGTCAACATGTCCGGTTGTCTAACATGTCAGTGGTCCTAACATGTCGGTGTCTAAAAACGTCCGGTCTTCAATGTCGGTGCTACACGTCGGGTGTCTATTCATGTCGGGGTGTCATACACGTCGCTGTCTAATATGTTCCGGGGTGTCCTACATGTCTGTCTACTGCTCGGTGTTGCTACTGTGGTAGTCTATAAACTGTCGGTGTCTACATGTCGGAGTGTCTAACATGATCGGGGTGTCTACATATCATGTCTACATGTCGGTGTCTAGACGTCGGTGTCTA
>JABUQX010139665.1:0-13729 GCA_015478945.1 Trachelipus rathkii
AATATATATATATATATATATATATATATATATATATATATATATATATATATATATATATATATATATATATATATATTAACTGCTCTTTGCTACTCTTATATATATATATATATATATATAAAGTAGCGCTTTCGAAGAGACGAGATTACCCCCACCCCCCATTGGGCATAATTGGAGTGTTAGGATAATTCAGAAATCACTCCAGTGCCTAATGATTAGCTCCACTTGCGCTCTTTTCCACATTTTTCATACATTAGAGTAGGCTTTTCTTTATCACACACCATAAAACACTATAACAGACAACACATTACAAAAAAAAGGTCAAAAATGGCAACTACACCACTAGTCTCGGAGAAGCTTAGAGGGAAGGATTCCAAAATAAGCTCCTCATCCACCCCTATCTCAATTACCCCATGTGGAGTTGACGGACTCCGGTGGTGGGGTGGTAAAGTCACGGAACTGCTGGTCTGTTTTTGGTGAATCTAATTTTTCCGCTTTTTTGAACATCATCTCTCCTCTTCTATTGTTGAACATCACCTCTCCTCTTCCTTTGTTGAACATCACCTCTCCTCTTCCTTTGTTGAACATCACCTCTCCTCTTCCTTTGTTGAGCATCACCTTTCCTCTTCCTTTGCTGAACATCACCTCTCCTCTTCCTTTGTTAAATATCACCTCTCATCTTCCTTTGTTGAACATCATCTCTCCTCTTCCTTGTTGAACATCACCTCTCCTCTTCCTTTGTTGAACATCACCTCTCCTCTTCCTTTGTTGAAAATCACCTCTCCTCTTCCTTTGTTGAACATTACCTCTCCTCTTCCTTTGTTGAACATCACCTCTCCTCTTCCTTTGTTGAGCATCACCTTTCCTCTTCCTTTGCTGAACATCACCTCTCCTCTTCCTTTGTTGAACATCACCTCTCCTCTTCCTTTGTTGAAAATCACCTCTCCTCTTCCTTTGTTGAACATTACCTCTCCTCTTCCTTTGTTGAACATCACCTCTCCTCTTCCTTTGTTGAGCATCACCTTTCCTCTTCCTTTGCTGAACATCACCTCTCCTCTTCCTTTGTTGAGCATCATTTCTCCTCTTCCCTTGCTGAATATCACCTCTCCTCTTCCTTTTTTGAACATCACCTCTCCTCTTCTAAACCTCATCTTTTATTCTTAACCAAATCTCAGGTGTTTGAGCGTTCTCACAACAATCTCTATTCTGGTGACTCTTCCTGTCTCTATTCTCAATTTTCTGCTAAAGGCGGTTGTTGTGCCTAAATGCGCAATGATGTTTATTTCTCGTGCCTCTGATTTGGAGTCTTCCAAATTTTCTACCTTATGATTCAAGCTATTCTGTGAAGCTACTAGGTTAGGTTAGGTTAGGTTGCCAAATTCATCTGTTCTGTATATCTGTCTCCTAACTTCGACATCTTAAACTCCAAATTAAAACACATTTTTTTTATTCTAGACTTTTTCTAGATCTTTTCCTTAATTTGTTATTCTTTTCTCCCCTGGTGGGGAAAAAAACGGCTGATGGTGCATGACCTCCTGGGTCGGAACGCGAAATAGTGGTCCTAGGTCATTCATAGTTATATATTTAATTTTAGGCTTTCCGTTCTCCTTTAGTATTGTTCAATTTTGTAGTAACAGTGCTGTGGTATTTGAGAAATATCGCCTTTACTGTTCAAGATTACATGGACATTTGAAAAATCTCAATTTCTACTCTTCAAGGTTGCTTGGACATTTGAAGAAACTCATCTCTACTCTTCAAGGTTACTTGGTCATTTGATAAAACTCATCTATACTTTTAAAGATTACTTGAACATTAATAAAACTCATCTCTACTGCTCAAGGTTACTTGGACATTGGAGAAAACACATCTCTACTCTTCTATATTACTCGACATTTGAAAAAACTCATCTCTACTCTTCAATATTGCTTAAACATTTGAGAAAACTCATCTTTACTCTTCGAGTTTACTTGGACATTTGAGAAAACTCATCTCTACTCTTCAAGATTATTTGGATATTTGAGGAAACTCATCTCTACTCTTCAAGATTACTTGGACTTGAGAAAACTCATCTCTATTCTTCAAGATTACTTAGACATTTGAGAAAATTCACCTCAACTCTTCTAGATTACTTGGACATTAGAAAAAAACTCACTATTTTTCAATATTGCTTGGACATCTGAGAAAATTCATATCTACTCTTCAAGATATATCTTGACATTTGCAAAGGTTCACCTTGAGAATTACTTTATGCCGCAATTTAGGGTTATCGATTAGTAAAGCTTATATGAGAGGAGTGGAACTTCCCTATATTCTCTATGTTGTCGGGTACCCAAAAATCAACATCATGTATCCCTACCGCAATCACTTGAGCTGATAACTTCTTCCTCTGAGCGGTAACTTAATCCGGAAAAGTGGCCATACGTCTAATGTCTCCAAATTCCGTACCCGGTCTGCAACTATAGATTTTAGAGGATAAATCTAAGTCTGCAGATTCATGTTGCATGTCCTGTCTTTCTGCACTCCCAATATTATCCTTACCTACTCATTCGTACTTCTGAACTTCATATCCTCCATTAGACAAAACATCAGTTACAATTAGATTTCTAATGTCCACTCCGTCTTATTCCAATATCTTCTATTTCTACCATTCTTCCTCATCATTAATTAATAATCGTTCTAGTTAAATTCCAGTTTAATTAATTAGATTAATATTTTTCAATAATCTCTTATCATCTCTTATAATAAATACATGATACAAAAAATATTTACATTCAATACATAATTCAATATACTAATAATCACTATTCTCTCACTCATTATATAATTAATAATAATATTTTTAATGTGTTAAATTTTTATTTGAACTTTAAACCTTTGCACTGTTCTTTTTTTTTACTATTCTTTTCTTTAAATCATCTCCTCAGCTTCTCAATTACTATAAACAATTAATATTTCTTCTTTAATAGTAACCTCTGTAGCAAATTTTCTACGATTAGAGCAAATTTTCAAATTAAAACTTTCAACACAGTTCATCGAAATTTCTATAGTTTTAATTTTGAAGATTTGTCGCCTTTTAATTTCAAGCAAGAGAAATCTATTACAGATGTTTGTAGATGATCATTTTTTAATATTATTAAGCCTCTTCCTTTCTCAGCTGCTGTCATTGACGTCAGAGACAAAGTTGCCAAGAATAGTTTTTACCGCGCATGGGCCCTATGATCTGTGTGTCAAAGCACTGGATGTTTCCACCACACTTGATATAGATTTTCCGAACACGGCTTGGGATGGAAGGAATCCGGTCATACAAAAGTTGCTTAAGTTTCCACCACATTTTTATCACATTTAATGATGCTTTTCATGTCATTGCTTCTTAGGTAGTGCAACACACTAGAGTAAGAGTTTACAGTGATTTAAAAAAAATAAATTATTTCTGTTTCAGATTCTTAGATACTTATTTAGGAGAAAATTATATATATATATATATCATATATATATACTAGTATATATCTATTCCTAATATATATATATGTTACATAATTTTCTCCATTTATTCGGGGTATTTAAATGTTTATATTTTTTGTTCTATTTTCTTTAAATTATTTTTACCTATCATTATAATTATTTATTATATTTCTCATTTATCGATTATATATATACTCATATTGATTTATTACTCATAGTTATCTTTTTAGTGATGTATACTATAAGTTTTAATATTGTCTTTGTTATTTATCTCTATATATTATTTATAGGTATTATTATCTTGACCTTACGGCTATATACAGCAGTGTTATACGTATGGTTAGAGCATGTTTCATACGCATTTTTTGAGGTTGGAGGGAGCTCATCACACTCCGTCGCTATTTCCTATATCCTACTTATACTCACCTTAAGACATCCACTCATTACACTGTGTATTTTTTTATTATTAGTAATCATTTAATAGTAATTCACGTTACCGCTACTTTATTCCCACTTTTATATATTCCACCCTCATTTCTATGTAGTATACTCCTTATTACTCATTACTTTTAGAGCACTTGGGTTCTGCCCTACTTTCATTATACTCACTATATTCTGACCGTTTGTATATTATCGCAGTTCGCTTATCATATGGTTTATTCAGTCCCCCCTGCCACACTGTTCCCCTGCTCGCCTGCTACGTACAGAGACCTTTCATATCATTACGTACGGTTAGCTTCACTTCTTTTTCTTATCTACTTATTTATCTTATCTATATCCCCGTGCAACTTCTTACCTTACGCCCTCTTCCTTCTACAGTACATATCTTTGACTGCTAGCGTTTTATTTTTCACGCTTTTTGCGCTTCTGATTATTCGCCCCACACATATCAGACCCGCTACCTTATCATGTTTTATGACCACAATAATATAATGCACGCCTTCCAGCAGTTTATACTTAGGTTCTTATTATCACCACTCTCATGGTCTTTCATTCATTATTTTACCGCTACCACTTAGGGTTTTGAGCAACTCCTCCTGTTTTACTCAGAATTCTGCGTATCGTTTATTTGATCTACAGGGCCCCTCGTACTACCTACCCACTAGTACTTTTCAATATACTATATATACTTATTATAGTATATATATATATATACCCCCGGTCAGGAAATTTCCACTTTAATGTTTTTGTACTTCTATACTCATTACTTTCTAACTCACTGATTATCACCACAGTTGCCACTTCTGATATATAAACACTCTTGTCGGTGTGGCTAGCTATTTTTTGCTCTTATTTCCGCTTATTTTGCTGTGGGTGTTTCGAGCTTGTCGCACGTGCACAGACTTCGTAAGAGTGAGTGAGATGGGCTCTATCACTTTTTTTGGCACTATAGGATTCCCTTATCTCTTTGTATATGTTAGATAATATCTATATTCACTCATATACTTACGCATTCAGGTATAATTCTCTCCGTTTGGAGTGCGTACTTCAGTTTATTCATTTTTTATTACAGATACTTTGGCGCTGTTATGCTTACTTACTACCACTCACTATACGCATGCTCCCTATCTGAGCGGTTTCGTACCTACTTCTAGTATTATTCGTCGCCTTCACCTTCCCTACCTACACCTAGCCGGCTCTCGGGATTATGAGTCACCATATTCACTCACTCCTAGCGTATATCACTACCTTCTATTGTACTTATTATTACTGCCTTAAGTGTTTTCCTTATTTGCGTACAGTGTGACCCTCACTTCTTTGACTTGAGCTACCCTTTGATCCTCTGATGTTGTTGTCCTTACTATGCTCTCATTATATTCAAATCTTTCTTTCATTATTCTCGTACTGTTAATAGTGTGTGCTGTTGTCATATTACTTATTACTCACCTTATCTCATTTCGAGGAGACCTCTTATTTTTAGTCTCAGTGATCATTACTACAACCTTATTCCATATTTTTCTGCCGTATTTCCTACCTTAGAGTGGACCTCAGCATTGTCCATACTATCATCGCGCCTATTTATATATTCAACTCTTTAGGACTGTCATAGCTGATATTACCTATAGTATATACTTTTTCTTATACATCTACCATATTCATATCTTATCTTGTACTGCTGCCTCCTCGGCTATGCTTTTCTGAAGTTACATTAGATTACTCATTTATTCTATATCTTATACAGCTCATCATATATCACTTGGTCCACACATTCTACTGTACTATTGAGCGCGCAGTTTACTTTAATTAAACTTGATATTTTTGTCTCTGCTCTTGTTTGTTAGCACGCACTATACGCTATAACCCTTGTATCCTTTGGTACGGCGTATATTTATTACATCACTTGTTTGCCTAACCACCAGAGACATCGAGCCCACGCACCGACCTTTCCTCTTTCACACATAATCGGGTGACTCTGGGATTCTGTTAATAGTCTTCTACACACAATATATACTCACCTTACCCACTCCCCACCTCAATTTCACTTTTATAACTTATTTTCACATATAGCTCATCATATTTTCCCTTGTCCAGGCTTTTTTGTCAGTACTACCCTGCTACCCCATTGCCTATATCACTCACTGATGGTACCGCACTACGTCACTTTCATCCGATGGCCGGAACTTGCTATACCTTATTATTGTTAATATTCATCTTCATTTATCTCTATACTATTATTTATATTATTATCTATATCTCTATACTTCACTTATCTATCAACTTTATACTTATTATCATACTCAAAATATATTCATCTATCTCTATCTTATTCTTATATACTTCATACTATATATTTTTATATATATCAGTGTAATTTCAAAGTATCGATATTTAACTTCATCTTTTGCGTGCTCACTCTCTCCTCTTCATCTTCTTCCTCTCTCCCTTACCTCTCTCTCTCTCTATATTCATATACTCTATATAGACCTTTGCACCCCATTACTGTGATTATTGATGCTTCCTTTACCGATTTCTTTTTTCCCGTTTAGTTGGGTTATGTTCGTCCTTGTCCCTGTGGTTCGTTAAGCCCATTTATAGCTAATGAGTTAATGTCCCTCTTGTAGGTGATTATATTCCCTCATAAGTTACTAACCCTGTCACCTACCTATATACCTGGTATATATTAACGTAGGGTTTTCTTGCGCTGTCGGTCATGTCTTTGCGCCTACGCCGCTTCAGCCTTAGGGCTCTTTTGCCGCCTCCCTTTTGTCTCGGCCGTGCGCCCTGTTCCTGGCTGTCCACTCATCTAACTCTCCCACTTCCCCAAGACGCCCTTACTCGTCCCGGATTCCGCAGTTGCACCATTATCTACCGCCATTCCCCACGCCATCATTTTCCTCCTCTCTTTCCCCTTCCTCTTACGACTTCTTTTCTTTCATCCTTCCTTTTTCTTCCTTCTCTTTTTTTTTCTACCACACTCCAGACTTACATCCGTGGTGGGTTTTTTGCATGGTTTTTTTTCCGGTGGACTTTCTTGACCCCCCCCTTGTGCGTACCCCACCAGTCTCTCCCACCTTCCTTGGCCCCCCTTGTCTCTTCTATCTTTCCATCTCTATTATCTCTTTCTATCTTCTCTCTCTCTTTTCTCTTATTTGTATCTTATATTTCTTATCTCTTTTCTTTCTATCTACTACTCTTCTCTCTCTCTTCTCTTCTCTACTCTCTCTTCTCTACTTCTCTTTAACTTCTTCCTATCTCACCTCTCTCGCATGCGCTCAGGGGCATACTGTTCGCCTCCAATGCTCGGCTCGGTGCTTTCTTGTCCCTTGCTGATGGCTGTGAGGGGGTGTGTGGCACGCACACTTGCCACTCTGCCCCATACTTCCCGCTCACTGCTGGGTGTTCTGACTGCTGGTTGTGGCGTTTGCTGGTCCCGCCGGCCTACGGTTTTTGGGGCTGAGGTTTCTTGTCGGGGCGGGTTGGGTCTAGCGTGCGCAACCGTTGCCGCATGGTACTCTGCGTATGCTGCACTTACTGGTGACACATGCTACGAGCGGACCGCGAGCTTCTGGTGATCTGCTTCGCTTTGGCCACGTTGTGTTCATCAGCGTTTGGCGGGTATCGTTCACGGGATTGGAGGAGCAAGCGGTCTAGTCCCCTTGGGTCGGGGACCCGCGGCCTGTGCACTTACTAGGGGGCCTACGTTCTTGGATGTTGTACGGGCGGTATCTTGCGGCATTTTTGGTCGCCACGGCGTTGCGTCGCGCTGCTGCAGCCTGCTGGTGAGACACAGGTGCGTTTGGACTGGTCGCAGGATGTGTGGAATCACATCTTTCCCTTTCCCACTGCTTTGTAGCCAATGCGGGGACAGGCATTTGCACTCCCTTTCTTAGGCTTTTTTCTGGCTCTGCCACCGGCGTCTGACTGAGTATGGGCAGCTTTCCTGGAGGTATTACGTGATACTATGGTGTTGGTGGGTAGGCTCCCTTGTCTGCTGGGCCTCCACCGCCGTAACTGCCGCTCGTGCACGCGGTGCTGACAGCATCAATGGTGTCCCTGGTGCTTGTGTTTTCGTGCTTCTAGCGGCAAGTGAGCCCTGGTTGTGTTCTGTCTTCCTTGGTTCTTTCATTTGTCAATACATGGAAGGGGTTCTGCACGACTTCGAGTGGGGATGGCAGGCTGGTGTTCGACTAACTGGCCATGGCGCGCGTGCGGTGCCTCCCTTCTTCTTGCGGCTGCTTTTGGTTTTGTGTGGCCGCTCTGCACGCGAGCTTTGCGACGGGCTTGGTCGCCGTCGCGTTTGGCCGGCGTACGTAGGACGGGGTTTGCCACGTCACGTCCTGCTAAGAGTAGGTATGGTTGTGAGTGCGGACTTTCCTCCGTGTGCAGTTATGTTAGATGGTGCGCGCTGGAGCCGTGTCTGCACGTTTACACTATTTTAGGGTCATGTGTGGACTGCGACGGGCACGGATGACACGCACGACGTGTGTCGGCCGTTGTGTGGCAGGAGCGGTTGCTGGCCTTCCATGTTGTTCGATGTCTAAAGGGCATACAGTCTGCGTGCGCTCTAGGGTCTTACCTGAGGGTATGTTGTTACCTGGTGTTCTTGTGGTAGTGGACGACTACTGGTCTGGATCCTGCAGTATAACGATCTCCAGTTCTGTGTTCCAGCTGGCCCTCTTCGCCGCCATGCCTCGGTGTGCACGATTATCTGGGATGAGTTGTGTGGTGTGACGACCGGGGTCTGAGCAGACATCTCAGTGTGGATGTGTTCTCGGTTGGTCCTGTGGAGGAATGCAATGATAGTTCGGTTGGGTTCAAGCGGTATGTTATACGTGGTGACGTGTGTTGGGACCCGCAACGGCTGGCACGACCGCACCAGAGCAGCGGGTGGCTCGAGTCGGTGCAAGACCTGTCTGCACGGCGCGCACATGTGTTTGGCGACGGCGAGCATCACGGTGCATGACTAGGCAAGAGATGGGGGCGTTGTCAATGGGGCAATGGGTTGTGGCAACCTGGGCCAGGGGCTGACACCTTAACATTGACGCATTTAACCAATGTGGAGGGCCCGTCGGCGGTTCCAAAATGACAGCTTCGGGGTGAATCTTACTGTCTGTGACGAGCTATCACCTAATTAATGGTAGCATGAGGGGGCGGTTCAGGTGGCTTTCTTTTTCAAAACGTTTGTCATGTTTCTCCTACTGTTTTCTTTTCCGATTGCTTGTACAGCACCCTTAACCCCAAATTCACAAAAAGACAGAAGAAAGTAAAAGAAAATATTATATATATACATATTCTACTAATATATATACTATACTATAATATATATTATATATATATATATTATATATATATATATATATATTACTATATCACTTATATATGATATTATATATATAGTATATATATAGTATATTATATATATATATATATATTATTATATTATTTTAACTCAGACTATCCCAGAATATCTGACTGGGGATACTTCCGGTATCCGGTCTAAATTCATATCCGGCTCCATCATTTAATATAATACGCCCATATACTATATTATATATATATTATATGTATCATATATATATATATATACTCATAGTATATATATATAATATTACTTATTATATATCTATATATATATACTCTAATATATATTATATTATTACTTAATATATAATATATATATATATATATATTATATCGGCATCAGGTTAGAGTTGTTAAAAAACATGTTGTTTTTTTTAAATTGTTTTTTAACATCGTTTTTTTTGTTTTTTTTTATTTTTTTTGTTTTTCATTCATTTTTTTGTTTTTTCTTCTTTTTTTTTTTATTTCTTTAAATTTTATCATACAATTCTAATAAAATTTATTTTATTTAACTTTCTTTATTTTAGGAAACAGGTGTTACGGATAATAATTAAGTTATATGTTTAAGTTACATACTTAATGGGTTTAAGTTGACCTATTCATAAAATTTTTGACAATGCCTGGAAGAAAACAAACACCTGTCCATTCTCTATTTACTGTTAAGGAAAATCATACATACAAAAGTAAAAGAGGCACTCTGTAAATTGTTCTTCACTGAGGTGGCCAATAATGGTTCAAGAACTGACAACAGTGGTGACATGTGTACTAAAATAACAGTGATGACATACAAAATTGAAATACTTGGGAAATCAGGAAGAGAGTAAGAGTACAGCAAAATCAAGGAAAGAAGCAAGGTAAAGAAATGCAATGCTACGAAAGCAGAAAAAGAGCACAAATAAATAAGCCTTCAGTTGTACACTGGTTTCTATCACTGATACATCTGATTATGTTCAATTGCTCGAACGTGTAAGACACTAGTGTCATATTTCATATATATTTACTCAATAATATTATATATATATATTATATATATATATTATATTATTTATATAGTATACTATTATATATTATTTAATATATAATATACTATATATATATATCAGTGGCCGGCTTTTGGGGGGTAGGCAGAGTAGGCAAAGCCTACTTGCCTTAGTGAGCCCTGTCAAACCAATGTGCATATATATATAGTATAATATATAGTATATATATCTATATATTCTATCTATATAATTATATATATACTTATTATTTATATTCTATTATATATATATATATATATATATATACTATAGTATATATATTTATATATATATATATAATGATTTCGGGTTCGAGTCTTAACTTTAAAGAATGCCGGGCATTAATTTCTACTATTCTTTTTTTTTACTATAGTAGCGGTCGGCATGGCAATTATTCAATTTTCCGGAGTCAAAACAATAGTCTTCTTATCTCTAGGGGGCAACTTTTGGATGCTGCCTGACGATCAGTATTCAGTCATTTTTTTTTTCAAATACATCTCCCATTTAAATGCATTAGCAAGAAATCATAATTATTATTACATATTATTTCATATAATTATTAACTAATTAATAATTATTTTAATGCCTACTTGAATCTCTACTATATACATCTAACTTTTTTTCAATTCATCTTTCTTTTATAATTAATTGACAATCTGAGAGCTCGAAGAAATCGGGATCTGCTCAAACATTTTTTCTTCTCGGCGAAGATATAGGTTGCCTCTGAATAATAGTTTTGCTATATTTCATGAGAATAATAATTTTATAATAATTATCGCTTTCTTCATATTATCTTTTTTATTACTGATTTGTTTGTGTGGTTTTTAATAAATTTAAGCTGTTAGTTTTGTAAATACGGGAATATTGTAATCGTATTCGATTTAAGTTTCATCAAAATTCTACTTAATTCTTTTTTTAAATGTTCTGTAAGGCTAATTGAACATTCAATGTTATCGAAATGTGCATCTAAGGCTGAATGATTCGTATATGAATTATTCATTCTCTTACATTGTCGCTAGTATATATTATTAATATATATAATATATATTATATTATATATAATATTATATCATATATCTATATATACTATTATATATTATATATATCTATTATATTTATTTATATTATATTATTTATAATATTGGTATGAAATACACAGTTTGCAGAAGAAAAGGAAAGAATAATTGATCTTCTTTATAAATAAATGTGAGTTACTTTTACTATTTATATATATAATTATTATATATATATATATATATATATATATATATTATATCTATTATATATACTATATCTATATATTATATATATATATGTATTATATATATTATTATATATATTAATTATATATAGTATATATATATATATTCTATTATTAAGTATATATTAATAATATTATTATATTATATTTTATATATATATATATATACGGTATATATATTATATTATATATTTATATATAATTTATATATTAATTATATATATTATATATATATATAATATATATATTATATATTATATAATATATATATATATATATATATATATATATTGATTTGCCTAATCAAGAATTTTGACTCACGAGCGCCACTGATTTATTTATATATATATATATATTAATATATATATTATATTTATATGATATTTATATATATATATAATATTATATATATATATATTATATATATATATACTTAGCGGATGGCCAAACAATATCGATATATCGAAATATTGATATTTTTTGGCTCGATTAGTCGCAATCCCGAATATTGGAAATCGATATTACTTTTCAAAAAAAAAATTTTTTAAAGCGGAAAAAAATAAAATCTTATCCTCTTCCCCCGACAATTTGAATATTTTTCCCCATTTTCGTTCTTGCCTTCCTAACTGTCGTGTATAAAATAAACCGAAAAATTGGGTTTTTAGAAAGCTTTTTCGTCTTTTCGGGAACAATGGCACTGGCACATACCACACATAGTCAAATTGTCTTCTGTGTATTCACTAATCACTATTCAGTATTCAGTGATCAGTGGACAGTCACTCGAGACCAGCCTGATCCTGTTTTACGTGTGCTCTTGGAGTGTGTTCATGTGCAGTGTGGCAGAAGATAATCCTTAAGAAATCTAATCCGCGGAACAGACTCCTGTGAGCTGGTTTCGTTAACATAACCGACGTACCGACTAGTTTAATACATCTACTGGTTTGATTAGCATTGTTTTGCTTTAAAATATGTAATTAAGAATTAACTCTGATTTTTATTATAGGCCATTACTATTTAGTGGTTTGGGGGTAACTATCATAAGCTTTTCTTATGATAGTCGTCTGGCATCCAGTTTCTAGCTTTCTTAAATATTATTTCATTTTAATCTAAAATTTAATAGATTTTCTTAAGATCAAGACTTCCAGAGTCGTCCAAGTATCAGTTGTCTACCATCAATTTAAATTAAGGCGTTTTCCATTTTGCATTTGTGCTCAACGGCGATGAATGCTAATCCAGTTTTTGCACAAGTTTCGGGCATAATCGACCGATTGGTTACAAAAATTTTGATCAGCTGTTCTAATGGAGCAGGTGGTTTTGGAGTCTCAAAAATAACAAAATACAAATGGTTTTTTACAAATAATTTAGATCAACTATTGTGATGGGAGTTATCGATTTGGAAGAATTAGATTTATAGCTAATTTATGAATGAAACTTCATCAAATCAACGAACTAAATACGGAAGCATTTATTTGTTTTACATTTTTCGTTAGCATTTTTTCCTCAAAATCGCTAGAAATATTTCAACTAAAATGGAGTATTACTAGTTTCGTTAGCATTTTCTAAACTTTGTGCTAATTGAATAATCGAACGACTTTTTAGCATTTTCCTCCTAAATTTCGTTAGCAAAAGTGCAAAATCGAAAACGCCTTTATTTCGTTGTTAAATCAATATTTAATTTTGTCTTAAATAGAATCATTTTGAAGAATTCCTCAGCTTCATTAATTACTTAATAGCTATTTTTTTCCATTTTTAATAGCAAAAAAACGTGATTTTTATGATTATTGTTTAATTTCTAGTGAAACGCGATTTTCTAATTTAATTTTATTCACTCGTCCACAAAAGTCAAAAACACACCCAGTTCCTCAAGATCCACAACTTCAGTCTTCAACTTCTTGGAGTTGGAAACTTGACAGTTGGAAGACCTGAAGAGTGAAGACCCTTTTTCCATTTCTACCTTTTTCTTCTGTCATACGTCTGCTTCATATTTTTAAATATATATATCTCTCTCTTCTCTCTCTTCTCTCCTCTCTTCTATATATATATATATATATTTATATATATTATTATATATATATATTTATATATATATTTTTATATATATATAATATTTATATATATATATATATTATAATATATATATATATATATATATTTTATATACCGTAAAATGGGAAAAACCGGT
>JABUQX010139666.1:0-25000 GCA_015478945.1 Trachelipus rathkii
TTTGCTTCTGATGCTGTTCTATTGTATGCTTGGTGTAACTTGTATTAGTTCGTTTTGTAAGGTGTAATTCTTGTAATATTAGTCGTTTCTCAGGTTCAGTTGGTCTACTTATTCGATTAATGTTTCTTCGTCTCGTCTGATCTGGTAGCCTTTGGTCGGTTATCCTTTACTTCCCCTTGAAGTCATAGTTCCTTATTGATTGTATTATTTTTTGTTGGTTTCCTGAGTAGTCTCTATTGAGCATCTTTATTGTTGGTTGTTAAGTCTAGATATGATTTATATTATATATGTCACTTTTTTTTTTTATTAAGAAAATGCTGACTGGATATTGGTGCTGGCTGGGTTGGGGTTCGGTTTATATGTATATTTATCTAATATTAAGGTGAAATATACTATATTTATATAATGATCTACTCAATTATATAATTCTTTGAATAATGGAATGCATTATGTATTTTTTATATCTATTAATGCCACTATCAATTTCCGTGAATGTATTACATAATCCATTGCCGGCTTAGTCGTTCTGCATTACCTACATGCAGATTTACAATGTGCAAAAGAGTCTACTGGTTTTGAAACACCTTTCTAATAGGTCTTTTCTAGCGTACTATTTTTGAGTGTTGGTAAGAGTGTGTTGTTGTGTGTTTAGTTTTAACAAAGTTGAAATTGCAATTATTTATCTACAATTTATAGAAGAATATTTATAAATGATAACTAATTTAATAATTTTTATAATAATAATAATTAATTAATAATAATAATAATTAAATAAATAAATTAATTAATAATAATATACTATAATAAATAATTAATTATAATACATTAAAATTATGGGTACTTTTATGAAATAAAGGCAGCTTACATAAACATAATTTATTTTTAACTATTAGGAGTAACTAATTAACACCCTTATTTGATAGGTAGGTAGTAGTGGATTCTTTTCACAACTTTCTCAGACAAACCTCAAAAAGGGTAACGCTTTTTGAGGCCATAAAAATAGGCAGATTGGATCAAATTGTTTTTTTTCACAACAGGAAATATTAATCTTCGTATCCAATCTCAGGTAAAAGGGAAGTTGAGCAAAGCCTGCTCGTTGGTATAATTATATTATAATAATTGATATGATATATATATATATATATATATTATATTATATATATATATATATTATTATATATATTATATTATATAATATATATTATATATAGTAGTAGTTATTATATATATATATATATATATATATATATACTATATATATATTATATTAATCAATTATATTATATTGAGTTTATTTTTATAATATATTATATATATAATATATATGATATTATATTATTATAGTATATATATATCATATATAGTTATTATATTATATTATTTATATTATGAAGACTAATGAAGAGGAATCTTAAAATCGGAAACATTGAAATGTCACGTGGGCTGGAACAGTGGAGGAGGATTCTGAGAAATTGTGGGTGATTATATATATATATATAATAATATATTATTATATATATAATATATATATATATTATATATAATATATATTATATATATTTATATATATATAATATATATATATAATATATATATAATTAATATATATTATAATATATATATAATATATATATTTTCTATATAATATATTATATATATATATTATTAAATACTATATATATTATATATTTCCGGAGCTATGACTGGACGAGGCTATCGAAATATAATTAGGTGCAGGAGGAGTGGGGAAAAGTGTTAGGTGACTTGGTTTGCACATTTATGATTTACTGCCTTAAGGGATATTTAAACTATGAAGACGGTTGGTGGTAATTAATGTATATAATTGAATCATAATAGATCTAGATCTAGAGCAATAAGATTCATTATATTAAAAATTAGCATTACCTAGTATTCTCAATAAGTTTCATAAGTGCACTGGATAGGAAAGGTGTGGTGAAAATCTCTCAATATCTGATTCCCTGTCTACTAGATTTTGGGTGCTCAGAGAATCTAGAATCTGTTCTGTCGCAAGAGTTTATCACAGACAGAAATTAATTAGACTGTTTGTACTTTAGCACGATCAAGTGGTTTGATCATGGTAATCCTATAATCGGTAGGATCAGTGATAGGGACGGAGATGGGGAAGTAATAAAGGTTGTTAGTGGTTTAAATAATGATTTTACTGCTTGTAGGTGTAGTAATAAATGTAAATTAGTTATAAGATATTAAGATCAAGAAGTTTTTGCGCTTGATCTTTATAAACCAGTGGCCACAATATATGACATGGACAACAGTATTAGCGAGTCAGTATGCAAATAGAGTAATAGATAAATTATATCCATAGATGAATCGTTAGGCTGCGGTGGGTGGTTCGGGAGGCCTGGGTAGGTAAACAAGGGGGCTTTGCATTTACCCTTGGATACTGGGGCTTTATCCGATGAATGCTTTACGGTTACATGTAAAATCTTTTAGTAAAATATGAATTAATCATCGTATGTCTTAATAAGATCTAGAAATTTCAAGTGATAATTTGGTGGGGTCTGAAGGGGTTATGGGCCGTGGGTGTTTAATCTACTGTTCTCATGTTATCTGGAAGCGTGTTGATGGTTATTCCCAAATGTATTTTTACCAGGTATTATGGACATTGGAACATAAATTATTTACTCTTATTTTTGAAATAACTATAATCTATTTTTAAATATATAGCATATTGAATGATGTAAGAATACTTAAGAAAGAAAAGATGTTAAAGCAATCTTTATGGGAATAATGTTAATTATATTAAATAAATGATATATATATTTTTAGTTAAGATTTTTTAATGAGAGAGATTTTTCAAATGAATGGTCTGCGAGATAATTAGTTCAGAGACCTTATAAACTCCGGGTTTTTCCTTCCAGTTCCTATTACTCCTCTTTGTGTGTCTTGTAGCACATTTATTCGTTGTCCAAGTTGTAAAGTTTGGGGTCCCACTCCAACTACATGAGGGCGTAGAGATGTCTGATTTCTTTAATCGATCTGTCCGAAGTTAAAATCTATGCGACAGTGTATATTTATGCATGTATGCGTTCCCTACCCGATAATTTTCTTAAACTTGAAGGGACCACACCCCCCTTGTAATTAAAATACTTACGGAATCTCCCGGGGGTGGCATCGGTCATTCATGTAAATGGTGCTTAATTCGTTGCCGAGTTGGCGTGGGTTAAGTGAGCGGGGGCGATTCTGGCGAGGGTGGTTTACAATATACATAGAAGGTGTAATAACAGTTTCAATCATTCTATTTCGTCATATATATTAACCACGCTCTGGATAGGATGAAATAAACTTCATAATATCTTCCTACGTATGAGAGTAGATGAAATAGACTCGAGTTAAATTAATAATCCACTTCTTGAGACTCTCAGTATTAGACTAATATATATTATATTAATATATTAATATATAGTAGTTATTACTTTTATATAAATTTAGGCCGGGTATCTGATTAATATGACTCGTATTTGATTTGTAAAAGGTTCATATTATTTTTTGTTTCAGTGCTGTGTTGACAACTAAATAGCCACAGAAGTTGATAAAGTAATTGAAACGTTTTTGTCCCATTTTTTATCATAAAGGTTTTTTAATAAATATTAATAATATTTTAATATGTATTATATAATATATTATAATTATATTATAATAATAATATTAATTTATTATATATTAAGTATATATATATATTATAAATATCTATATATTATTATAATAATATAATTTATTATATTATATAATCATTATATTAAGTTATATATTAATATAGTTCTCTATCTTCTGACCTCTCTCAATTGACATTGTTATGTCAAAC
Organism: Trachelipus rathkii; assembly: GCA_015478945.1. Taxonomy (NCBI): domain Eukaryota; kingdom Metazoa; phylum Arthropoda; class Malacostraca; order Isopoda; family Trachelipodidae; genus Trachelipus; species Trachelipus rathkii. The sequence continues at coordinate 3,845 of JABUQX010139666.1, forward strand.
ATCCTTTGTGCTTGGACTCAAACAGTGGGGCCTTTTGCATCCTTATTATCCCTTCTTCTTACTCTTTTCTTAAATATATATTTATATATATAATATATTATAATATATATTATTATATATATAATATTAATATCATCTTATTATATTTTTATTATAATTATATTATTATAGTAATATGTACATTCTCATATTAATAATCTTTATATAGATCCTTAGTAAAGCAATTTCTTTTCTTCTACATTATATTCTTTGATTAATACCCAACTTACTAAATAGTGATATCATAAATGTTTTTCGAGTAATAATTCGTATACTTAAAAAAAAAAATAATAAAAAATATAATAAATAATATAAAAATAAATAAATAAAATTGTAAGTTAATAAAGTGCTTCATTATTACTACATATTCTCTGTCAGGCGAATAATGCAGTAAAAGGACAGATTAGATATAATATATTCTATTCCGACCATTCTCTCTAAATAATTTAAAATACTATAATGACAGCCAATCTATGAAAGATTTTTGCAATAATCAATTGTAGCTACTTACTGCATATACTTATCTAATAAATCGTATCTCTACCATCTTGTGTTCTATTTTCAAGAACATTACTTTTACTCTCCTATGTAGAGTCGAATTTGAACATATGTGTTCAAACTTTTTTTTATGAAGGCATTCCAAATGGTAGCTGAACTTAACTTATCGTATTCATTATGCTGTGTGCTGGTGTACTTTCACACAACATCATTCATATTTATATTATTATATTCCCATCGGCTATCTATCAGGCGGGCGTCTCTCCCACTTTCTCACTATCGTAATAATTTCTTATTTTATCTTTCTTCGGTTTCACACTCTTCTTGTACATTTATCTTATCACTACATTTGAACCTTTATCTTGACTCTTCAATTTGTTTGGGGTTTCTTAATTCTACTATGTCTATTAAATCTTTAATCTACTTATCCTATCTATTATATCTTTTCAATTATCTTTCTACTATTAAAACAGATCGGAAAAATCCTACTGCAATCTCGAAATATCTTTCCCTAAATTATATATTTATAGACAATATAGTATTTAGCGGTAATCTAATTTTTTTAATAATGTGCTATAAATCGAGTTATTTACATAGATTATCTATTTATCATATAGATTAGCATATTTGCTTACTGTTTCTATAAATACATATTTTTAGTAAACGCTCCTACTAGTTCATATTATTTATGTAAATGGTATGATTAAATTAGGGGAATTAGAATAAATTATATATTATTCAAAAATATCTCTTATTATTAAATTATGGATATGAGAAGGGTAATTATAATATTATTATCATTGTCCTATATCTTAAATTTAATGACCATTCATCAACATGGCAAAAAATTACTACTTTGATTAAATTAGTGATCTAAAGATATTATAAGTAAAAGTTAATCTTTATATTATCAAAATATAGGTCTCGATTAAGTGTAAATAAACATCATTTTAATTCGTATATTCTAACTGAGGAACATGTATTATTTAGGGCTTGTATCTTTCATTTATAAATTTCAATTATGGTCTAGTTATCTCACACGCCACATCCATACAATACTTTTTTTAATTACTCGTATGCATAATTATCTTTAAATATAGTAAGATCGTTGAACCTTACCAATTACAATATAATATATAATTAATAATAATAATTTAATAATAATTTCAAATTTATTATATTAAAGAATTAAACTAATAGAAAATCATATTGGAAAATTGATTCTACTTGTGAAGAAGAAGATCAAAGTAAGAAGATAGCTAGATATGTGGTGTGTACGAGCCATTATGGGTCCGCGTCACAATTTGGCGTCTCGATTTTGTACTAACTCGTTCTTCTGACAGTTCGCATTCCAGCAGGCACTAGTTCTTCTTGACTGTGTACTACTTAAGACCAACAGTATCACATATACACCATCTGGGCAGCGGCTTCACACACAACTTTGGCACCATTGTTTGGGGTTTCATCGTACCGCGAGTATTCGATGGACGTTGTCTGTTGTTGAATTTACCTTTTTTGTGTCCCAGCTGCAGGCTTTCTCCTCTTCTTAAGGATCGATCGGTATGTGTAATGTTAGACCAATCCCTTCAAGTACCTTTTGTGGTCTCCCTCCCAAGATCTTCACATTATCTTTTATATTTGTATTTTCTTATCTATGACTTATTAAAGGGTTTTCTTATTCATTCTTTAATTAATTCTCTTTCTCTTTATCTTTCCTTCCACTTAAAACTCCCTAAACTCATTTTTGATGTTTCCGATTTCCTCACTATCTTATAGCAAATTTCTAATTCGCTATTTCTTCTTGACTTTGCGCCTATCCTAAAGCATGCAGTGCTTTGTTGTAGTGATCTACTTATTATACAAAACTGTGTACAACAACAACTAACACGACCGATCATACATTCTTCAACACCGGACGGATCATTCATGGCTAACTCACTAAAACATTCTATAGTATTTTCCAGGTAATTTGGTGCCTATGCTTATTACTAAAATTTATCTCTTTCATAATTTTATATTTTGTTTCATTACTTAATAGACCTGTGGTTTAATTTTAAAATAAACATCCACCTTATTATATATATATAGTATTTTATTATTTATATATCATTTATATATATTATTATTATTATATTTTATATTATATTATATTATTATAATAATAGTATATATTTAGTTATATATATATATATATATAATATATATTATATATTATTTATATATTATATATATAGTATATAATATAATATATAATATATATAGGTATAATAATAAGAGTATATATATAGCCTCACATGAAAGAGCTTTTGATATATTTATAATATCGAAAATAAAACTTCATCTTCAATATTTGGCTACATAAAGAAGATTTAAGTGTTCTTCTCGCTAAATCGAAGAAGATCTTGGTCACCTCTTCAGATTAAAACCACACCAAATAAATAAATAAACTAATATAATAAATAATAATCAAAATAGTCCGTTAATTGGCCTACACAACAATTTCTCTTCTCTAATTTAAAAAACTAAATAGATTATGTCGGAAGCTCATTTGGGTGACAAAAAATTTGTACACATTTAATTTAAAGGTGAAGGAGAGGAGAGAGAGATTATATAATATCTCTCTCTCTCTCTCTCTCGTCTCTCTCTCTGCTCTCTATTATATCATATACTATATATATGACTTATATATATATATATATATATATATATATATAATATATAATATATATATATATATATATATATATAGTATAATATATATTATATATATATATATCATATTATATAATTAATACTATATAATTATTGTGGATTATAATTTCTCGTGAACCGGAGGTTTTGGATCGGACACCTATCATGATATGTTGTTATTTTTGCGGTGACGTTAGGGCCGATGCGTGTTCAGGGGTGGAATGGGATGACGAGATTCAAGACAACCCGCGTATATTTGATAAATTAATTAAAACCGACCACCTTCACTACCGGTAACTAATACCTGTTAATATTATTCAGGTGCATCATCTATAAGCACATTAACTCGTCAATTTCAGGTCATAGCATAATTAAAACTTAAAGACATTTTACAAATTATTATGTCACTTGAATAACGTCCGAAAATAATAACAAAAATATTTTAGGTTATTATTATTTTTTTTTTTCTCTGTTCATTTTTTTTTTTTCTATATCTTTATTTATTTTTTTATATTTTTTTTTTTTTTATTTATTAATTCATACCGTTTTTTTAACCTTAATGTTTCCAATTATTATTTATTGTTTTATTATCTACTTTTATACTTATATTATCTAGGAACTATGTTTATTATTTTTTGGTGGTGATGGGCACCAAATTAACCGTGAACCAGTCATAGGGGGTTGGGCATGAGACGGAGAGCGGGGGACGCTCTGAGGGGAGCGTGTCTAAGTATTGGAACAGTGATAAATCTATGTCCATGGAAATTCTAACAGAGTCTGACTATAGGTCAGCAATCACTCACATTCGAGCTAGCGCACCATCGCTTTACTCTTTAAATAATAAATCGGAGTATTATTTAATATGCTTTCGACTGATTTTATTATTTATTATTAAATTATTTATATTATATTTTATATTATTATTTAATTTATTATTTATTATTATAATTATATATATATATTAATTATTAATTATTATAGCATTAATTTATTTATTATATTCATAATTAATTATTTTATTTTTTGAATTAATTGAAATTATTATTATATAATTAGTTATTCTTATTATATATATTATTAAATATTATGATTATAGTAAAGTTAAGTAAATTAATGGTTTATATATGTATAATTTAATAATTACAATTACAAAGGCCTTAAATTACCCCGTAAGCTAAATATAATATCACCTATAACTATAAGAATATAACTATACTATCCGATCGAAATAACAGTAACTATTAATCCAAAGTTTAATGATTAATATCAGTAATATATAACTCCATATATGCTACAACATAGTAGTATACCTCTTATAAAATACAAAGATAATCCAATACTTCCAAGGGTTTGATGTTATATTATGACAAGAGTTTTAACTCGTTCTACGTTTTCTTGCCCCCACCCGCACGTTTGTTTGGGTGTTTATTCTTATCTATTATCCTCGTTAAGTTTTTGCGGAGCCAGATTAAATTCTTGAACCTCCCCGGTACGACTCCTCCTAATATTCTGTGATGAATCTATCAAGATGCCCACTTAGACCATTTTGCTTATTTAAACGAATGCTTTATCGCGAGTATGCCACTCCCTAGTCGAGAAAACCTATGGTTTTAAGTGGCACAAGCTTACAAAGAAGGGCCGAGATAATGTATTATAATCCGGACGATAGCTCGTTGTGTGAGAAGACCAATCTCGTCCAACGTACAATAATGTGGAAGTTGTTAAGCATGTATGATTGGAGAAGAGACTTCGAGAGGCCGTCTATTGAGTGTGCAGTTGACGGTGATAGAGTCAAAGAAACTAGATTTGGATAATAAGTTTGCAGTGCTATTTTAACCAAAGATCAACCTTAGCGAAATGTTTCAGAGGAGCGGTAAAAAACTTAGTGTAAATAAACTAGTTCGTAGAAGAGACCATGTTCCTGTGGAGGCAAAAGAGAGAGATGGGCTTACTGTCTGGGGGTCGGAGTATGATACAGGTCAAAAATTTGGTCCAAAGAAAAGTCTTGAAAGGCTCGAAATGCGCACAATTTTTTGGGATAAATTAATAACAAGGCGATGAATCAGAGGTTTTTGAGTACGAACTGAACCAAACGGTAAAGTCCAAGGCACACAAAAATTCTCTCGTCCGAAGAAAGCACGTTTGAGCAAGTCCAAGGTGAAAACACTGACTACTTGATTTCTCGCAGCCGTGTAATTGTGCACAAGATTTGTACTACAGGACAGCAGTTATCACGCTTTACTAAGATGTCTCGGAACGACTTCGAAACGCATTCAGCGAACTCTGACGACATTGCAGGACGTGGGTGCGCCATGATACGCGCCATCTCACAAGCGTCTCTAATTATGATTCTGCGAAGAAAAGCATTCAATATTCACATCCGTCATAAGGCCAATCTAGCTCCGTGCAGTTTTACTTTCTTCCTAAGTTGAATAATACATTGGGCAACGCATTGAAAACATAAAAAATCTGTAACATGCGTGAACTAAACACCCTTCAGGAAATGCTTCAGTACGGCTATGAACAGTGGGGACCACGTTGTACCGCTGTGTAACTCCCAGGTCATATTTCGGAACGAGATAGACTTTAAGTTTCAATTAGTCCAAACATATTGAATCCGATATTAGTAGATTAATTAGGACCGACTCGAGGCCACCTTGTTCTGATAACAAATGAATAGAGTATATTAGGTATATTGGGAATTGATAGCCGGAAGGCTATCAATTCCGACAAACAGACAATAACGAAGGTTGTTGTCTATGTTTGTCTATGTTTGTGTTTAGTGTCTTGTGGTTTGTATTTTATTATTATTTATTAATTTTTTATTATTATTACGTGCGAGAAATTATGATGCACGAAGTGAATCATTAATATTCGGAAGTTGTGTTGGTGCTCCAAAACTCGACCACCGACTCCCTCCGACTCCGACTCAGCTCGACTCGATCCGCTCCGACTCCGGCTCCGGGTGCGGTTCTTACTCTGGCTCCGACTCCGCTTCAATCAATTGATTTGTCATGTTATTATTATTATTATTTATTATTATTATTATTATTATTTTATATATGTATTATTATTTTATTAGTTATTAATTATGTTTTATTATTATTATTATATTTTATTATTTATTATTATATTATTATTATTATATTATTATATTATAATATAGATTACTATTATTTTATTATTACGAAGAGAATAAAGGTAAAAAATTTTACTTTTATCTCAATGCGAAGAAAAAGTAAAAAAGAAGAGAAGAAGAAGAAGAAGAAGAGAAGAAAAGAGAAAAGAGAAAGAAGAAAGGGAAGAGTCGTTCAAGGTTCGCACGGATTACACATGTTTGTTAATTCATTTTGAACAATATTTTCACTGAAATATTATTAATTAATTATTTTTATAATTTTATTATTCTTATTATATATATTACTGTATTATTATATATTATTATTTATTATTATTTTTATTATTATTATATATATATAATATATATTAATATATATATATATATATATATATATATATATATATAATATAATATTATATAATATATAGTTATATATATATATATTATGTATATATATATAATATATTATATATATAATATTATATAATTTATATATTATTATATATATTATATATAATATTATATTTATATATATATATAATCTTAATACTTAGTTGAAGATGCTGATTTTTACAAGCGATCAAGGCTTGTTCTCTCTTCTCTCTCTCTTCTCTCTCATCTCTCTCCTCATCTCTCTCTTCTCTCTCTCTCTCTCTCCTCTCTCTCTATCTCTCTCTCTCTCGTCTTCTTCTTCTGTTCTCTCGTCTCTCTCGTCTCTCTCTCTCTCTCCGTCTTCTCTCTCTCTCTCCTCTCTCTCCTCTCCTCTCCTCTCTCTTCTCTTCTCTTCTTCTATAATATTTCAAGTTACTTTTTCTTTTATTATATTATTATTATTATTCATTATTTATTATATATTATATTATTATTATATATATATTATTATTATTATTATTATTATTAGTTGATTATTATTTATTATTATTATTATTATATTATATATTATTATCATATTATTATTCATGTAGGTAGTGTAGTAGGGTAGTAGTAGTTGGTTTATTCGTATGGTTACATTGTGAAGGGGGTTAGATGTGAGATACCTCTTTGTATCGAAGCTACGTCCCCTCCGCCGGGTCCTCCGAAGGGGAACCACGCCATAAAAAATCAAAGTGCTAGTAATTGTTGAATTTTTTGGTGAGTGAATAGAAGAGAAGGAGTTTCTAGAAAGAGGTAGTATTGGATTCTGAGGAGTTGGCTTCCGGCACCTGTAGCTGACGGTGCGGAGCGTTTTAATAAACAGTCGCGTAATAACAACAATGTGGTGTCTGATATGGGTTATTCGAGTCGTCAGAGTTGAGATGAGAGAGTCCAATAGTAGGGTGTCTACGGATCCCACAATGGATTCAGCCAAACTGAAATATGACGTAGAAATTCTGAAACTCGGTATACACCGATCATGATAGGTCTCATATCCAATATACAGGTTTACCTTAGCTCACACCCATGGGGGATGCCTAAGCCACAAAACTTGACTACTGTCGTATGAAGCATGAAACTGTATCCTACCTATCATATAGGTATTCATTAACTGCTGCAGTTGTTAATTTATGGTGAGGATCCAAGGGAATGCTAGCCCGTCAACATGAATATTGACGTAGAAAACTGAAACTTGGTATTACACTATCATATAAAGTATTATTGCTGAAACCAGTGTTAATTTGCAGTGAGCACCCCAGGGGGGATGCTAGCCACTAAAAACTGAATATTGGCGTAGATACCAACGAACTTTGGTATAACATTTTCTTATGATGTATCTCGACAGAAAACAAAAATAAAAAAAAAAATTAAAAGAAATGAAAAATTAAAATTTTTTTTTTTTAAATTAAATTTTTTTTATGAAAGAAAACGAAATTTGAATATATAAAAGATTGTTTTCAAAAATTAAAATTTCAACTATTAAACTAATTTTTTGTTTAATGATCTAGACGGTTTTAACAAATGTAACATTTTTTTAATCTTTTAATTTAATAACAAAAATTTTAACGTTTTTTTAAATATATCAACACCCTCAAAGAGCCTTGGAGCCTTGAGCCCTTGAGCCCTCCGCTCGATCCAGCCTCCAAGCCTCCGACCTCACATCTAATGATCTATTGATCCCCGTGTCTCTCAAGCCTCCCCTCCCAATTCTAGTCTGTTGATCAGTCATATTTGTATAACTAACACAAACTTTCATTTATTTTGTTTTATATTCCTTAAACAGTTTGTTTTTACTAAAATTTAACGCTTTTCATGATTTATAACCTAAGATTTGGTTTACATACTCCTAAACATATAGCTCACAAATCAATCCACCCCCTCCACCAGACCATCCACCCATTGAGGGATTTGTATATGCATTAACATAGTATATTTACAATTTTATCATAACCTTGTTAATTATCATCTGGTAGTATGAAGGTTTACATGAACGAAAGATCCCTAATAAACTTTGTGAGTAACTAACAAAGATGCAGATTAGAGCTATACACTTTTTTGAACAGTTTTTAGACTTTCTAAACCTTAGTACTATTACAAATTTTTATATACATTGTCTAAACAAATATTTATGAATGAATATATGAGAAGAAATAAAGTTTTGATATAATAAGCAAACATGCACGATCCGCAACTACGAATATAACGATATCATTCACAAACTAAACTCTTAAACAGGATAAACAGTTAACATGTAAACAAAGTCCATACTTAACAAAGTAAGTAACTAACATTGAGGAGAAGGCGGACTACTTACCTTTTTCTAGCATTACAAAGTTATTTTTACATCATCCTAGTAACATTTAACAAAAATTTATCACAACCTTGTATAATTGTACCTGTCAAGAATATGCTAATTAACAAAGTTTTATGATAATAGCAAACATAGGATATTATGACAACGAACTATATGCTCACACGTCACATCATAACACGATCTTAACCAATTAACGGTCAACATTAACAAAGTTAATACTTAACAACTGTAACGTAACTAACATTTGCATACACTACGTAATTATTCACATTTTTCACACATACCTAACATACTATTACTATGTTCGTATTAAACTGTAATTAATCATCATGACCCGTACGTAATTACCTACTGATCAACAATCATATGCCACTGTAACAAAAGTTTCTTGCTTAACGCTAATCATATCATAGTCTAATACAGAGATATAACACAACGACAACTAACATGATATAGAACAGAATAAACAGCTAACATTTAGCAAGAGTGTATAATTAACAAAGTGAAGTAACTAGCAAGAACATATAGAATCGTTGCTTTCACAATCTTTTTCTTTTTTGTTTTAAACTTTATTTATTTATAACTTTATTTCATTTCATTAAAATCTTTGTTTTGATAAAAAATATAACTTTTTATAAATTTATTTCTTTAAACTTTTTAGTTTGGTTTTTTTTTTAAAACTTTTTAATTTTAACTTAGTTTCTTTAAAAACTTTGTTTTATAAAATTTTATTCTTTTATGTTTATCATACGTAAAAAATTGTTTTTACATACTCTAAAACGGTAAATCACTAAATCAGTAATCCAAACCACCCCACCCTCCACCCTGATTCTATTAAACAGATCTATTGATCTTTTGACTCCAGTCATATTTCGAGATCATCAGTGTGGATAAACTATAGAATAAAAGATTATGTGTCTTTTTAACTAAAATCCCGAATATATCTGAGTAACAAGTTTCTCACAATTCAATAGAGCTAACATAACAGTAAGCTGAGCAAGAATATAATGTTAAAACATCAAATCCTAACTACCTTAAATCGAATAAACAGTCACATTAACAAGTCCGATACTTAAAACAAGAAAATACCAAAGTCAATATTGAAGTACCTAGTTCACCCTTTTTGCAACATATCTCTAACATATCCACTGTTATTTTACATTAACATAGTAACATTTAACAAAAATTTATCATCTAATCTAATAGTATACTGAGAATATATGTTGACATAACTCAGTTTTCGCATCAATAAAGTAACATATCATAAACTTGAACTTATAGAATAATATGTATAGGAGCCAAAACCATACATCCTTAGGTAGAAAACATCAACATTAAGCAAAGTACCGAAAATACTTAAAACAGAAGTATATCCGCAGCATACAGAACCGTCTCATTCACCTTCTGTTAAACGTATCTCTACGTACACTGTTAAATTTTACACTAACATTAGTAATTTAACAAAAATTATCATACTAACATATATCATACAGCACACAAGAAAATACGCTAATTTTACAGATTTCACTCAATAAGCTAACCAGTAACTTTCTAAGAAATACGTGTGAACCAGCAACCTAAACATCTTAAACGAATACAACAGTTAACATTAACACAGTTCCATACTTACAACAGTAAAGTAACTAACATTTGCATACGAACCGTACCCTATTCATCTTTTTCCACATACTCTGACATTCCTGTTATTTACATTACTAGTATTTAACATTAATTTTACAAACCTACTAATTATCCTAAAGATCAACGAATATATGTTGACGTACCAAAGTTTTCACATCAATAAAGCTACTATATCATATGCCTGAACTAAATTATAACGCAGATGAAAATAACAGTGACCTCCCGCTCGCATAAAACATGCTAAACATAAAAGTTCCATACTTAACAGCAGTAAAGTAACCTAAATTGCATACAGATGAACAGGTATGAAGCTGATGAGTTAAATATTCATTTACACATTCAAGTAAAAAAAAAAATATATTACATTTTCGGTATTTATTTTAATTTCATTTTTTAAAACTTTTTTGTTTTTAACTTTTATTATTTTTATTTCCTTAAAAATCTTTTGTTTTACAGTCACATTATTGTATTTTTAAATTTCATTTCATTAAAATTTTTTGTTTTTTAAAAAACTTATTAATTTTTAATTATTTCTTTAAAAACTTTTGTTTTTACTAAAAATTTTATCTTTTTATGTTTAAGACATAAAAAAGAATTTGAGTTTTTACATACACAAAGCTGTAAAACCATAAATCAGTAACAAACCACCCTATGCCAATCACCCACTGCATGATCTAGTTGATTATTGTATCAAATCACACCGGTAGCAGTTTTTGAATAACACAATCATAAAAACTAGTTTTTTATCACTGCCACGATATTACTTACGTAACAAAATTTTCACATTAAAAGCTAACCACATCTAACTGATGTAGGAATATAAGTGCATATCCACAAACCTTAGACATAAACCTTGAATGCATGAATTATAACTGTAACTTAACAAAGGTCACACTACACAGTAAAATAACGTACTTTAGATACAAAACTACCTATTCCTCATTTTCAACCATATCTCGTATGCGAAATGGTATGATAATTCATTATTTCACATTTAATTAAAGCTAACATATGCAATCACCTGAGCTAAAGAAAATGATGTACACGGCAGAACAAACCAACACATCCTTATGTACAAAAACATGTTAACATTAACAAAGTTTACCAACCTGTTTTCACTAGGTTATCAGATACAAATCGAGAATTTGTTCAAACTCCTCACACTTTTGGAAACATTTACGCAATACCTCATGATTGGTTGGTTCGTTTCGAAACATTTATCAATACCATTAGTGATTCTTGGTTTTTGTCTAACAAAGTTCACATTACAACATACAGTAAACTAACCATAACATAAAAATCGTAGACTATATTCCTGCTTTCTTAAGAATATCTCTAAAATAAAATCTAATTTTTACATTAAACAGTGGTAATATGTTAACAAAGATTAATCATAACATTGCTATTATCTTACTGATCAAGCGAATATACGCTAACGATGATTAAAGCTTTGTCACATCAATAACAGCTACGATGATACGCCCGAAACTAGACGAAAATATTTACAACAACAATACAACACACTTGCATTGAAATTAACTGGTCACTTTAACACAGTACGACTACCATCAAGTAAAATACGAACAGTTGTCCGATACAACGAAAAATATAAGCTAGTCAAAATGTTTTTTAACAGTGGTCTAAGAATTTGACCTTATTTTAATTCACACGTAATATTTAACAAAAATGTTACATCATCTGCCTTGTCTATATTATCATAAGACCCAGCGAATTAAACTGCTAAGTAACAACGGTTTTTTTAAATTAACATAGTAATATTTAAAAATTGGTATACGAAAGCTCGAAAGATATCAACAACGACGTGAGCAAATGCGAGCAGAATTGCGACAGCAACAGCGAAAAATGTCCTTACTGATTGGAAACCGGTATGCGTAGCATCCTTAAAGGTATGTCAGAATAGGTTTCTTAGAGATTCCTGCTCCATATTTATTCAAGACTCCGCCCCTTTTGAAAACATTATCAGGAATACCTATGATTTCCTTGTCTGGTTAATTTTCGATTCACTACTAATGACACTGCATTCCTTGTTTGTTAACAAGTAACAATGATTAGTTGTGTTGTCCTTTGACTTTTCAAATTATAACCATAATGCATCTTTGTCAAGCCATATTCTAACATATTCATGTTTTTTCATATTAACATGGTAATATTAACAAAAATTTATCACAAATGGTAATTCTCAGTAACTGAAATCAAACGCAGAATACTCTAACGTACAAGTTTCCATATAATTAAAGCAACATAGCATAACAGTCGAACTAAGAAATATGACAGCGAGACAACCTAGCCAGCTTAAGCATGAATTCTGTTAACATTACAAAAGTCCAGGCACTTACCATCATAAAGTAACCTAACAATTGCATCAAACTAACCTATTCAATTACTTTTCAAGCGTAATTCTAACATATTAACGTTCAATCTTACAATGACACAGTAGCATTTAGCAAAAAATGCATCATAACATTGTCCGATTATCAAACTTGATCTATTGATTCAGCTCACATTTCGAGTATCATTTCGCATATAACTACATACGAAAACAAGTTGAAGAATACCCTAAAGGGCTACGAATATATGCTGACGTAATCATGTTTCACATTGAATAAGCTACATAGCATTATCCAGATACTAAAAATGACGCTTACATGACAAAACTACACACCTCACACACACCTGTAGTTCTATCATTGACACTGGCAGATTCCAACATAAAGTACCTAGCGAGGCATACAAAACGTAACTATTCATACATTTTTCCATGCATATTCTGAACATAATGTGATTTTACATTAACACTATGTAGATTTTACATCGCATTTTCGAGTATCATTTGAATATACTAGCCCCCAAAAAATGAGTTCTTATCTATATTTTGGAATATATGCCAACATAACAATGTTTTCATATTAATTAAGCTAACATAGCATCATACTAAGAATTTAATGTAAAACGACAAACTAACACAACTTATTCGAGATCACCGTTAACTTAACAATGTTCCACCTTAAATTCAGTAAAGTAGTTAACTAGTGCAACAAGACCCAACCAATTTATTGGATTTCAAACATATTCTAAAAATTAACGTTAATGTTTAGGACAGTGTACCTATTAATATTTGACGATGATACTTGTGTATTATCATAACAGACAATCGAATAACTGACCTAACAAAGTTTTTTCCAAACTAGACATAAAAATAACATTCTTTGAATAAATACTTAGTAATTGTAATAAGTTATGATTTTAAAAGCAGTAATCAGTAAGAATCAACCATAACCCTAATACCTTTGATCTATAATCTAATTGAGTCTATGGTCACAATTCGAGCATCCATTTAGGATAAACATAACAAAAAATATTTCGTATATATGAACATCGAAATATGCTAAAGTACAACGTTTATACATAATAAAGTAATCATAACATATCCTGATAAGCGTAAATAAAATATCCAACAAACCGATAACACCATATGTACGAATAAACTACTAACCATTAACAATGTTTCCATACTTAACAACAGTAAAGTATAGCATACATAAAACCGTAACCTATTCACACCTTTTTCAAGCATATCTCGATCATATCAATGTTAATTTTATTAAACTTTACAAAACTTTACAAAAATTTAGCATAGCCTTGTCTAATATCATAACAGCATACGAAATAACTAACGTACAATTTTTACATCATCCTCATATTTTACAAAAATGTCATAATCAAATCATCTAATAAAATCCCAACGATAATCGCAATACGTTTTTCAAACATAACATAATAAAAATTTTTTAATAAAGAAATAAATAAGTTGTTTGAATAAATATCACAGTCATAGCGTAATAAGTACTGATTTTAAAAACTTAAATCTGTAATTATATCAAAACCACCATCCTAAGTTCCCTATCCACCACCCGTTTGTTCTAATTGACTATTGATCAGTATATTCGAAGTATATTTGAATAAGCATAATACGAAGCTAAGGTCTTATATACTGACTAACGATATGGCTGATGGGCCATAACAACATTCACGTAGACAGAGGTGAAAAGCTGTAGACTATTAACAAAGTATAAATTCAAGCTTCTATAACACTGGATAGGTTTGGGGCACCGAATCTTGATGAATACAAAGGTGTTTGGCCGTACGCACCAATTTGATGATCACCAAGGGTTGCGCTTGAAGGGTGTGAATACCACAGAATGGATCACTAAGGTTAAGCGGGCATTACCCTCGCGTGACATTGTAGAAAAGTGTAAGTAGGTCGCTTCGCATCAATGTAGTGTAGCTTTACTGTTTAATATGGATTTTTGTTAATGTAGCATATTTCATCGCATGCAGTATGAATAAGTAGACAGAGGTATGATCATGATTTGTTTAAATTAATACTGGTTTTAGTATAGAGTATCAGGATTTGGTAGGATGGGGGAGGGGTGGGTGGGTTGATTCTGATTTACAGGTTTAGGGGTATGTAAAAACCCAATTCTTAGGTTATAATATGAAATAGCGTAAATTTTAAGAGTAGAACGACAAACTGTTTAAAAGCATATAAACAAAATAAATGGAAAGTTTTTGTGTTATTGTATATCAAAAATTCTGACATGAGATCACGCATCAATGATGGGAGGGGAGCTGAGAGACAGGCGGTAAATAGATCTAGAATGGAGGGTCGGTGAGGCTTGGAGCTGTGGATGAAGGCGGGAGGGCTCAAGAGGCTCCAGAGGCTCCGGAGGCTCTAGAGGCTGTTTGATTTTATAAAATTACCCCGACCCCGTAAATTTTTTGTGTTAAAAACTTTAGATATAACAAAAAATGTTTATTTTTCTTAGTTTGTTCTCTTTTTAACAAAGTAATTTAGTCCAAGTGGAAAAATTTTTAATTTTTAAAATAAAATGTTTAAATTTTTTAAAGCTATTGTTTGTAACGTTAAAAAAGAAATAAATTTATGATGCATGTCAAAACAGAATATTAATTTAGCATTTAAAATTTTTTTTAACTTTGTTAATTTTGTGTTTTATTTGTTTCTTTTACTGCTCTCGAGGATACATCATACGATTAGATGTATATCAGTTTCGTTGTTCTAATCGCCATTCAGTTTTTGTGGGGCTAGCATCTCCCGCTGGGGTGCTCACCTGCAGAATTAACACTGGTTCAGGCTTTAATGATACTTAATATGATGGTGATAGCCAGTTTCAGCTTTCTAAATCGTCATTTCAAGTGTTGAACGGTGGCTACATTGCCCCCCTTGGCTCACTCGACCATATTAATTTAACAATCATTGTCAGCAGTATGATACCTTAGTATTGAATTAGGGAGTTTACCAAGTTTCATCCTTCTACGACAGAATTCAAGTTTTTGTGGGGCTAGCATCCCCCCATCGGTGTGTATAGCGCTTAATTGACCCTTAGTATGATATGAGTACCTTATAATTCGAGTTTCAGCTTTCTCTCAATATTTCAGGTTGAGGGTGGAATGCCCCATCTGTGGGATCTAACAACCATATGACTTATAAACATATAATTCGACTCTACGACTCGATAACCCATATGAGGAACCAACATTGTTTGTTATACGTACTGTTATTAAAGGCGTCGCGCACCTGGCTCCACACGTGCCGGAGCATCTCAAATCATACTCGATCTTGTCTAGAAACTGAAGCTCTGAAATATCATTCTCACCAACCATTGCAACATATAGAAGCACTTTGATTTTTTAATGGGGTGGGGTCCCCCTTCGGGGACCCGGGGGGGACTATGCTTCCGTATTCAAAGAGGTATCTCACATTAACCATTCAATTTTAACGACCGATGACGACATAAACTACTACTACTACCACTGAATGTTCTAATCACTATAATAAAATAATAATGAATATAATAATAATAAATTAATAAATATAATAAATGATATAAATAAATAATAATAATAATACTGATATAATAATATAATCAAAGAAAAGTAACTTGGAAAATGAGAGAGAGAGAGAGAGAGAGGAAGAGAGAGGAGAGAGAGAGAGAGAGGAGAGAGGAGACGAGGGAGAGAGAGAGAGAGAAGAGAGAGAGAAGAAGATAGATGAGAGAGAGAGAGAAGAGAGAGAAGAAGAGAGAGAGGAGATGAGAGAGAGAGAGTACGAGAGAGAGGAGAGAGAGAGACAAGCATTGATTCGCTTGTAAAATTCCGGCATCTCAATATATACTATATATATAGTAATAACTATATATAATATATATAATATAATAATTATATATATATTTATAAATTTATATACTGATATATATATATATGATATATATATATATAATCTATATATATTTATAATTTAATATATATAAATATTAAAAATAATAAGATATAATAATAATAATAATATATATCATGAATAAATAATAATAATCATAATAATAATAAGTAATATAATCAATAATATCTTCAGTGAAGATTATTTGTTCAAAATGAATAACAAACATTGTGTAATCCGTGCGACCTTGAACTGACTCTTCACTTCTTCTTTTCTCTTCTCTACTTCTATCTCTTGCTTCTGTCTTTCTTCTTCTTGCTCTTCTTGCTTTTTCTTTCTTCTTCTCTTCTTCTCTCTTTTCTTCTCTTCTTCTTCTTCTTTTAGCATTTAACTTATCACGCTTAAACTAAAATTCTTGTTCCTTTATTCTCGTCCGTACTGAATATAATACATAATACTAATAATAATAATAATATAGATAATCAATAATAATAATAATAATATAATAATACATAATAAATAATACTAATAATAATAATAATATAATAATGAATTAAACATACACACTTAATTGACTTGAAGCGCAAGGTCGCAGCAGAGTTAAGAAAAACCTGCAACCGGAGCAGAGTCGGAGTCGGAGTCGGAGTCGGAGCTGGAGTCGGAGTCGGAGTCGAGCTCGTGAGTTTTTGGAGCCCACACAACGCGAAATTATGATCACATTCCGTGATCAAATTTTCGACGTATAAATAAATAAATATAATATAATTAATAGGAAAAAAATTAAATACAGACAAACACAGACAAATACAGACAAACACAGACAAACTTCGGTTTTGCTGTTTGTCGGATTGATAGCCCTTCGGGCTATCAATCTCCCCCTAGAGCCTAATATATACTCTATTCCCAATTCATATCGAACACGGGGCCTCGGGATGTGGTATAATTACTGACTATCAGTTATCACTTATTTTGGGAACATAATATCATATTTATATTATTATATAATATAGATATAATTATATAACTATATATAATATTATATATATATATATATATAATATAAATATATATAATATATATATATAGTATATATATATATATAATTATATATACATTATATATATTATATTATATATATATAGTATAATATATAATATATATATATACTATTATATATTATAAATATATTATTTAATAATATATATTATATATATAATATATTATATATTAAATATATATATATATAAATATATATACGTATATATATATATATTTATCATATAATATATATATATATATAATTATATTTATATATATATATAGTTATCTATATATATACATATATATATATATATATATATATATTATATAGTTATGATAATATATATAATATAATATATATATATATATTATATATATATATAATATATATATAGTATAATATAATATTTATATATATTATCTATATATCATTATATATATATACATATATTCGATCGTCGTTTGAGATGAAGCAATAAAATGCAGAAGGGAAAAGAAATAAGAACAACAGGACGGAGTGAGAAGAAGACTGAAAAATTAAAAGAGATCTCCTGTAAAGGTTCTAAATGGTTTTTTTGTCTCATAAAAGGAGAAAATTTTACATGTTGTTTCCAGATTTTGCAGTTAGATGTTGAAAAAACAAAATTATAAAAGTGAAGAAAATATTTTAATTAATTAAATAAGAATTAAAATAAAATTAAAATCAAAATCTTTTATCATGCTTAATATTAATATTTTAACCGTGAAAAGGAGCAACAAAATTTTTATTTCGGTTCTTTTTTCAGTATCAGGGATGGCAATTTTAGTGATTTTTTTGATTTTTTTAAAAAAAATCAATTGTGATTTTTTGATTTTTTTTATATTTTTGAATTTTTTGGATTCGTACGTCACGCGAAATATAATTTGCAAGTTACAAATTATATATCGCGTGACGTTGCGAATCTGAAAAAATAGAAAAAAATACAAAAAAAAATAAAAAAATTACAAATTGATTTTTTTTAAAAAATAAAATATCACTAAACTTGATAGTCCCAATATAAAACTAGAAAGAACTTTATCAAAAAAACTGAGGAGTAACCAATTTTTAGCTTAGTTCTTTTTATCTTAAAAATATTTGAATTTAAATTTAAGATCTGCAATAACTGAAATTTG
The DNA here is from genome assembly GCA_015478945.1 of Trachelipus rathkii. NCBI lineage: Eukaryota > Metazoa > Arthropoda > Malacostraca > Isopoda > Trachelipodidae > Trachelipus > Trachelipus rathkii. The sequence goes on from JABUQX010139666.1 coordinate 23,012, forward strand.
GTAAGATGAATGAATATTTCACCGTAGTCGGATTATAGAAGATTGCTTTCACATGGTTCAGGGCTGGACCGCCCTTATTCTTTTAATTCCTTTACGCACGAATCGCCTCCATAAAATTATGGAGGGTTGTGCGAAGGCCTATATATGTCCCCGGCTACCATAAAAAAGGAATTACTGAGTTACCATGCTTAATTCCTCGGCACATGAGGAATTGAGCACTTGACAGCAGAGTCTAACGAATGGATGGTATAAAAGAATATATATATTATTATATCATAATATATATATATATATTATATATATACTATATATTAATATATATAAATATTATATATATATATATAATATATATAATTATATTATTATATAATATATATAATATATATATATATTGTACCATCCATTCTGTTAGGGTGTGCCTGTCAGGTACTACTCAAGAATCTTCTGGAAACATCTCTGCCTTCAAATGTTCGTTCCTCCTCCACTTCTTCTATGGTCTTGCCTCTTCGTTGTCTAGTTATCGCCACAGATTCTATTCATCTCTTCTTTGATCTTCCTGCTGGTCTCCTCCTTTCTGGTCTCCAATCCATTATCTCCCTCATTCTTTTCACGTTTCCAAATCATCTTAACTGGTTTCTCTTCACGCATTCCAAGACAGGATCCACTCCAAGTTCTCTCCTCACCAGCTCGCTCCTCATTCTGTCTCTCAAAGATACGCCTCTAATGATTCTAAGCACCCTCATCTCCGCAGCTTCTATTCTGCTTTTTTGTACCGTATTCATTGTCCAGCATTCAGAACCATCCAATAATATCAGTCTCAGAATTGTTTTATATATTAATAATATTTTAACTTCTGTTGATATCCTCCTCTCCTTTAACAACGGGTATAACATTCCCACATTCTAGGAGAATCTCCCAATTCTCCCTTTCAACTAGTCATCTTGTCCTCCTTGATCATCAAATACCACACCCAAATACTTAAATCTATTCTCTTGCTTAAGCCTTGTATCTTCTATGTTCACTACTATCTCTTCCCTCTCTCTCTCTTGCAATCACCATTATTTCCGTTTTCCCTCTGTTTATTCTAATGCCCATTGACTTCATTACATCGTTCCACCTATTCAAAACTTCTTGTAGGTCTTGAGTTTCCGATGTTATCACTGTCGCATCATCCGCATAAACTAACATGTGCTCCCTATTCTCCCATATGTATATCGTAATAATGGCAACTGTACCAGGTAAAATACGAAAAACAATGGTAGCAGTACACTTCCCTGTCTAACCCCCATTTTCACTTCAAACCACTTCTCTCTTCCTGTTCCTCTAACCATATTTATTGGATTTTCATACATACTTTTAATGGCTGCTATCAGGCTTTCTGGTATGGCATACATCGGATCTTCCAACACTCTCCACAAGTTTCTCCCTATTTATTCTGTCGAATGCCTTTTCTAAGTCTATGAATGCAGCATATGCCTTCCCATTCCACTCTATGATTTTCTCTGTTAGCATCTTCATGCAAAATATTAGGTCAGTCGTACTTTTCCCTTGGTACACCCTGCTGCCATTTTCCAATCTTGTCCTCGACCTCCATCCTCAATCTTTTTTCCAAGATCCTCTCATATATTTTACTCACCCCCACCAACAATACTATTCCTCTATAATTTCCGCATATTCTTTTATCTCCCTTCTTATGTATCAGACAGATTACTGCTTTCCTCCATTCTGTTGGTATTTTTCTTTCTTTCCATACTTGGTTTAACAATCTTGTCAACCATTTAGTTATTCCCTCTCCCGTTTTGAATAGTTCATTATTCAGTCCATCGTATCCTGCACTCTTCCCATTTTTTAGTATTTTAATTGCTCCTTTCACTTCCTCTATCTCTATCATTCTAATTTCCTCATGTTCTTGTCTTACTCTCAGGGGTATTTCCTCCATTTCCTCCTCCCCTTCTTCTACGTTCAATAATTCCTCGAAATACTCACTCC
>JABUQX010139667.1:0-18101 GCA_015478945.1 Trachelipus rathkii
ATATTAGATTACTAATTTGACTATATTATGATCTTAATTTAATTTTCTATCTTGTTACTTTGATCTAATTTTAGATTTAAGTAATTTTTTATACCTAAATATGTTATATGTTTTTCTCAATACCATATAAATTCAGTAAATCAGTATAATCATCAATAACAATCTCCGCTCCCTATCTATCTATTAACTCCTCCCTTCATATTATGATCTATTATAGATCTATTATATCTAATTGATCTATTGATTCATAGTTCAAAATTTATTTTTACTCACTATATAAAATTGTATAATTTTACATTACACTCTAATTAGGTAATATCAAATAAATTACACTGATCCTATGTATACTTTCCCTCCACTCTATCTCCATTATAGATTATTGTTTATATATATATTGAGCTAGTGGAATACCTTATTATATACATATATATGCAATACACCTATTTTCTTATTACATTAGTTAGTTCGGTATGTGTGTACATTCTATTAAGAATGGACGTTATGGTAATTATTATTTATATGTTACGGGCTCCTGCTACTAATGTCATTGTGTCTATATGGGTCTCCATACATGGTGTGGGTAATAAATCTCATTATTCTGTTATTAAACATTTTAAAAATGAAGGTCCGAGATTTATTCGATCACAACAACCTAGTTAAATATTACTCATATGGAGGATGGGCTGTAACCAGTGTGGGAATTTATCCCGGGCGTCCGGACCAGGAATTCGAGAAAGCGTTGGTAAATAATGATTGAGAAAAATATTTGTATTTCCGCAGGTTTTCTACCGTGTGTGATTATCCATGGCGGTATTCTCTACAAGAACTCTTCACAGGATGTGTTTACGAAGGAGAGAGAGGAGATACAAGGCCGTGAATGCGGATACCTCTGGAAGAAATGAATATTAAATGATGCTAAATTTGCAAGTGGGCGACGGAATTATCGCGAGCGAAACAGCGTGGGGATATTACCTCCGCGTACCATCATCTTTAATAAAATCATTACATATATTTTTTTTAATATACAATGATTATCTATCATTCAGAAAAATAAGTATTAATTAGAGTGATGTGGTCTTTTAAATTAATATACAATACATATATATATATAATATACAGTTTTAATCCTTGTTCGGTCAAATGAAGTAGGATTATGAGTCTAAGTCATTATAAATTGTTTGATTGGACTACTCACAATAATGTTTACCTACTCAACGTAAAGCAGTTGCTAAAAGTATTTAAAGTAGTTATATTCATCTATACTATACCTCATCGGTTATTTTAATCTCTGTGAGCTTCATCCTAGAAACACGTATAGAGTTTTTGATAAGTACCTTAATTTTATATATTATTAATAAAATATATCTTATCCATTAACCACTGAATTTGAGACTAGTATTAACATATTATCATCATGATATTAATGACGTGCTTTTTCAGTACAGATTATAATTTACCTCTTTGCAGAAAATTATGAAAACCTGAAACCTTCTGAAAAACGTAAACTTATCGTTATAGTATTATAAAAATTATTATATACGTATTAGCGAGTTAATAAATTAAGTCTGTTTAAATCTTATAATAGGAAATGTTCCTTTATAACAGATCACTATCATGAAAGGTAAGCTACGTTACGTGTCATATAGATAAACATTCATTAAATAAATCATTTAGCTGCTACGTAAAGTATATAAATAACTTAAAAAATAAAAAGAAGCATATTTAACAGTAAAGGGGAGTGTTTTCCTATACTTTACTATTCATTTATTCCGATTTATAAGTCCCCTATAAACCTGCATAACGCAAGTACAGGATACTCTTTAGCATAATAATATCAAATAGCATCGACGTAGTAGCTTATATTACTTTCACGGCTACAATACGCTTATCAAGAGATCTGACTTCATTTCAGGTATTCCTACAAAGATAGAGCCTTTACTTAAACTTATCTGCGCACCAACATCTAATACTGGATTAAACATAGTTAGGTTCGCAATTACTTAAGTGAAATCAACAGTCTCAATCATTACTAACATCGAAATCATCACTTAACATAACATACAAACAGCAGGAATTCACAACTTAGGACACACACTTCACTATCAGGCATACAATCTAGAGGATAAAAACACATACACAACAAGAAGATCTTCGACCACTTAATAAAACAACTATAAATTACTATATCTTCTGTAGATATAAAAATCTTACATTGCACTCATTTGTTCCATTTTTGGTGAGTAGTACTTATGGAGTAGGAGAGAACTACTCCATATAGATCATCTCACTTAGTATTCTGACAGACAATGCGGTGCTTAGGTTTTGTGTTCTTTCTATCTGATATTCTATGCCTCTATAGTGCATGGAGAACAGATAAAGGTTTAATATCCGGTCATACAACGTATATATTTCAGAGAGAGATGTGACAAGCATCGATGGTATTAAACTCTCTTGTTTCTGAATCCAAAATTTTTCCAATAGATAAAAAGAGAGTCCTATACCTTAATCTATTATGTTGATAGGTACTTTATAGACACCACCATTCTCTAATTAATCTAGAATATAGTCATCTAGATTAAATATAGTTTAAAATCTTATATAGATTACCTAAGGAGATTCGTTAACGTCAATACTAAGATTTGATGTGAAAAGAGAAGATAATTTTTAAACATGTTAACTCAAAGGAAGCTTACCCATAGAGGAGTAAGCAAAACGGGTATAGCTCATATAATATATATTAAACAGAACAGCTTAACTGGAATGAACTCGGCACAAATCATTATATGACGGGGAACATCTTGGCTCGAATATTTAGTTTTTTCGGGTATGAAGTATTGGGGACTCCTTGAACAGCATATAGTCGTGTGTTTTGGAAGAAAGTTTAAGATAAGGCAGGGTCAAGTTTGGAAAGATGCGAAACTAATACTCATAGACACTTCGTATTCTTATATACGATATATTCTCGATTAGAACTTTACTATCGTAATTATTACTACTATAAGAATATAAGCTTGGTTTTTGCGCGGGATAACTATAACCATTCAATGTCTGCTCAGACTCTGATGCAAGTCCCTCGGTACTTCTTTTGCATCGCGATAGATTAAAAGGCTGTTAAGTAGAAGTACATTACGTTAAGTGTAGGAAGAATAAGAAAAAAACCCCAGATCGCATCAAAATGGATTAGTTTCTAAATATTTATTGTAATTTTATATGATTGTATTATTTTGTAAATTTAAAATTAATGTATATACTTTGTTATCTTTCTGTATACATCTGTTTTGTTTTTTTGAACTTGTAATTCAAAATAGTTTATATTATTTTGTATTAAAATAAATATTGCATGAATACATTTGGTTTTTATCTTACCTTTCGCAGTATAAAAGAATATAATTTTTATTGGTGACGTCATTGTAATCATGGAGGCCAAGGAAGCGGTCGATAAATATTACTTGATGTGAAACAGCCATACATTTACGGTGGTTTTTCAAGGTTTGCCTTCAAAGTTCCTCAAATTAATAAAAAAGAATTGAAAAAATATTTTAGAGGGGGAGGATGTTTTTACCCTTCATAAACCAATACGAAAAATTTTTCCAACACGAAAAACCATAGCCCCCAACATTTTAGAAATAACGTATGGAGTTAGCTTTAACAGACATGATAAAATATAAATCTTACTATGATGGTGTATCAATAAATTCTTTGTGGGATATATGTATATTCCAGATACTTATGGTTAAGGGTTTTAAAAAATAAAAAATCAAAGACTGTTGCTACAAGTCAAAGAAATTATAAATGAAGATGGTAGATATCCTCAAATGATATGGACCGTTAAGGGGACAGAATTTTTAGGCAAAGAGTTTCAAGAAATAGTTACTGAGTATGACATAGGGTATTACAACACATTTTCAGTTAATAAAGCTGCAATAGTTGAAAGAGTAGAGGACTATAAAAGAAGAATCATAGGTATTTCACGAAGAATGAATACATTTAAATATTTTGGAAATACTACAAGACCTGGCTTACTCCTATAATCGGTCTTATTATAGAACACTTAAGAATACCCCTATAGAGATGGTGAAAAGAAAAAACCTTCTGTACCTATCAACACAATGGGAAAAACATAAAATAACACTGGTGTATATAGGAGATATGTGAGAGTATCCGGACTGTGAAAATTTCAGAGGGTATGAAGCCGGTTGGTCGCGAGAAAGTTTTTAGAAGTGGCATACCATCAGAGAAGTTCCCTAGAGACGGTTACATTATACTATCTTGAGGATGTTAGATGGTGAAAAAATAAAGGAGGATTCAATAAACAAGAAATACAAGAAAATACGATTTGATCCTAAGAGTCACAAGTATAAAATAGAAAAAATATTAGGATCTAAAGAGAAAGGTAAAAATAAGCAGTATCTTGTCAAAATGATAGGTTACCCAGTGAAGTTTAACAGTTATATTAAATGCTAGCGAGATTAAGAACATTGATCAGTTTGCATTGTGAACATGGAGAGTGAAGAATATAATTTCTATTTAACGTTGCCGTCATCGGCTTCTATGGACTTATATCCTGAAAATAAAATATCAGACTTTACTACAGAGTTATTGAGTCCTATAAAACTCGAACGAGAAATGTATGAAGTTGGATTATGCGAAATGATACTGGATGCGCGTGTAGAGAATATGCCTGAGTCACACACTGCATTTGTAATATTTAGAAGTGTTGATAATGTTAAAAACGTATTAAAAATTAACACAGATATGAGTGTTATCGTGAGAGCCGATAGGGAATATTTCTTTGAAAGATATTTAATAAACAGAGGCCTCTATAAATCTCTTGCCGATGTGTTCGTAGATTTGAACAAGCAATTTAAATCAAGTCGTATATGTAAAGATTTAGTATTTCTAGTTAATAGAACATTCAACAAGGACAATGTATTAATCACCTTAAAGTCTCAAGCTCTAGTAAACTTGAAAGATAGAAGTTTATTTATTTTCCACACTTCAGACTGGTTTCGTAAATGTAGTTACTTACATGATGATACAATATTGAGAATTAACGATATCAAAGCACCTCTAAATGAATTAATACATTATATCCCCACGATGGAAGAGTATTTGGATAAACTTGTAGCAAAAGCAACACCGATGATTCGCTACATTTTGTATGTGATCCTTCAAAGATGTTACCGATCCTGGTGTAGCGTATGTTTACAGCGACATTGTAGAACCCCAGTATGTGTTGGAAACACTAAGGCTCAGTTACTAAGAGTGATGCATTTTTCCTAAAGATGGCAAGAGTTAGTTTTTCCCCGCGCTACCTATATACGTTCTGAATAAATGCTCAATTTAGAAACTGTAAGAGTGTATATAAGAGATTTCGAAGGAAACCCTTACCCATTCACACATGGTACGGCTGTGTGTAAAGTGCATATACGGAGGAAGCTCCGTTAGTGAAAGAGTCTAGCTCGTAATAGTTGTATATGAAATTGAGAAACTGTAATCATGTCTACCGACGATCATTTTTATTTAACGCTAACTTTCTCGGCTTCTATGGATCTACTCGTGCTAATAAATATCAGACTAATACAACATCAAATTATAGAACCCATAACTGTTCGATAGAGAAATGTATAAGTAGGATTAAGTGAAATAATTCTTGATGCAGCTGAGAATATATTAGAGTCCGCCTCAGCCTTTATAATATTTAGAAGCGTTGAATATGTTAAAAATGTATTAAAAATTAAAGCCAAGATAGACATTATTGAACATGATGGAAAAAAATATTTCTATGAAAAATATTTCATAAGTTGGGGTCTTTACAATTCGGTTACTGATGTGTTCATGGGTTTAAACAAGAAATTTGAAACAAGTCTGCTTTGTAAAGATTTAGTGTTTCTTGTTAATAAGCCTTTAATGAAGATAACGTGTTATTACATTAAAGTCTCAAACTCTTGTGAACCTGAAAGATCGGAAGTTTTTTATTTTTTCCATTCTGCAGCCTGGTTTCGTAAATGTCATTAATCGCATGTTAGCTCAATATTAAGAAATAACGATATCAACAAACCATCTCTAAAGGGATCTATAGCTATCATACCACAATGGAAGAGTATTGTGTCAAAAATGACACTGAGCATCATTACATTTTGTTGCCATGCTTCTCAGATGTTTCAAGATCTGGTATGGCCTTGTTATACACGATATTTATAAAACCTCAGTATCGTGGGGAATACTAAAGCTCTTTGTTAAGAGTAGGTTTCTTTTCCTAAGGTAAAGGTTTTAAGTTTTCAATCTTCACGTACTTACCTTGAGTAAGAACCCAACTGAGATCTCGATTCGTATTTATATAAAGAGACGTAGAAAGGAACCCAATCCAATTCACAAGTGGGAACGAGTGTGTAAAGTAACTTAGAAGAGCCCGTTAATAATAATAATATATAAGAAGAGAAGAGTCTCAGGGTTCAAGAATCGCAGAGAGGGTATGGTTAAGGTGTTTTTTTGACTTCGGTTGTTCCAGCACGTGCTATCTTTGTTTAAATCAGGAGGCAAATACCTCGCTTAAAAAAGCAGCTAGACAGGTATAGATACTTTCCAGGATATTATGGGTGGGGTTAACCCTCGAACAGCTGTAAAACGTCGAATAGCGATGCTTCTGATGAAATGTTAGATGATGTTAAACGACAAATACGACGCAAGATGACTGGTCAAGGTGTAGGTCGTCGTAAAAACCTATAAAGAGGAATAGGAAGACCACTAAAGAAAAGTGTATTGATGTGTTTGCCTTTTAATAACGATGATGAACGGCAACTATTTACAAAACAGTGGCAGCCTGTACTATTTTGTATATAAGGAATGTTTACAACAAATCTTTTAATCATTATACTCCAGTGATTGTACCAAGCAGATGCATTTCCTCCATCCCTCCAGCCCAGACTGCTTGTAAGAGTGAATTGGATCTCTTCACAGTGAACCCCTACACAGATCAGTGTGAGTGAATCCCACTTTATTAGTATTACATCCCGTTCACGCCAATTCACATATAACAGAGTACCTCTCGAATTCAATATTCCTGGCACGTCTGACAAGTATCTCGATCCTGAGTGTATTTTTTATATTGAAGCTAAGTTAGTAAACGCCGATGGTTCAGATCTCACAGGAAGCGATCACATAGTATCCACCGAGACAAATTTCCTGTACGTGTTTTAATCAAATTGAGGTATTTTTAAATGAACCATCTCTAGGAGCATCAGCTGAAGTTACCCTTACCGAAGTTATATTGAAACTTTTCTAAATTATTTTCAAGATGCGAAGGAGTCTCATTCCAATCATGCGGATATTACCAATTTTAAAAAGAATGCAAGACACATAAAGGCAACCTGTCTAAGTACTAAAAATAACACGTTGAATATTATTGGACGTGTTAAAAGGTGATTATTCTCTCAGGAAAAGACTTAATTCCTACCATCGTGGACACTCGTTCAAGGTACTAGATCTACACCTGAATTTGCTTTTAATGTTAAAATAACCTTTAGCACAACTACGGCACCAAAGCCTATCTTTAAATTATGGATGTTTATCTTATATCGTAAATGAAATTTATCTCCCATTAAACATATGGAATTAGAGAAATCTCTTTTGACCGAATACCGCAAAATATCCAATCAAGAATTGAGACTAAATTTTTTAACTTTCCCAAGGATTATTCGAGTACTAATATACCTAACATCGTCAATGGTACTTGCCTCAGAAGGTAATAATAGGAAATGTAGAACAAGATGCTTATTCTGGAAACTATGGAAAGCTACCTTTAAAATTCACCCATTTCGGACTTAGAGGGATCAGTTTACATGTGAATGGGCTTCCTCACCCATACGAACGTGATTATGAGATGATATATGAAAGATCACATTCTCAAATGCTCACGCAGTCTTTTTTTACGACTTATTTTGCCAATACGGTATAATGCAGCGATAACGGTAGCAGGTGTTGAATTTCAAGAATTAATGCTGAAATCAGTATATATATGCACACGATCTCACTGCTGATTTTCAGCCTGTAATGCTTATCATCTCAATATCCAAAGAAAAGGAACATTGGTTAAGTCTCAAATTTCGACAAAGTTTGACATCCTCATCTCACGTTTCTGGTGTACTGGAACAAATCCTCAAACTTCATTCGAGATCCGACACGACGTACGAAATATAATTTGAATTATTATGATGAATGAAGAAGAAATATTTAAACGCTTTCGGAAACGAAAGAAGATTTTTAGGTGTATCCGCATGTAATGAAATCTGTTCTGTGAAATTGGATACCGACTCAGGTCTTATCTTCAACACTTCTCCTCGGGATGTTTCACGCAATGGACATTGGATAGCTTGTGTACAAGAATAAAAATAATGTTGGTATATTTCATTGACTCTTTTCTGCATCTTAGATTTTATGTTTGGTAATTTTATGTACATCTTTTTAAAATAATAATATGTTCAATATGTTAAGACGCTTATGTTTTCCTGTAGCAACCTATCAGGTTAATTAATGTATGTGCATACTGTATTCTATTTCATTTATACTGTTTTTTAAATAATGTTTCCTTTAAAATAAAACTTGTAAATATATTTCGATGTTAAAAATTTATATGTTAACGATTAAGTAGTTTGGAACTTATGTAATAAAGGCTTTAAAATAAAATCTTGTTTTCTTTTCCTGCTTTTTTCAAAAAGAACTTTTTTTTAATAAAAGAAATATGACTTGAATCAATAGATCAATAGATCAATAGATCAATAGAGGGAGGGTGAGAGGGAGCGGGGAGGGGGTGGCTTGATTTACTGATTACTGATTTTAGGGTATTAAAACATGACATTTTTCTAGTAAAAAATTTGACTTGAATCATAGATCAATAAGATCAATAGATCAATAGATCAATAAGATCCAATAGATCATAGATCAATAGATCATAGATCAATAGATCTCAATAGAGGGAGGGTGAGAGGGAGCGGGGAGGTTGTTTGATTCTACTGATTTACTGGATTTGGGTATGTAAAAACATGACATTATTGTAAAAAATTTGCCTGAATCAATAGATCAATAGATCATAGATCAATAGATAATAGATCACAAAAGGGTATGAAGGGTAGGGTGGATGGGTTGATTTCCTGATTTACTGATTTAGGGTACATGTAAAACACGTAAATTTTTACGTTATGAATATGAAAAGCTTAAAAATTTTGTAAAACAAAATAAATTAAATTAAATAAAGATATAAAAATTTTTGAAAAAAAAAAATTAAGTTAAAAACAGAACACGTTTGCGTTCTTGTACCGGATCGCAAATGCTGGACGCAGGGGCGCGCGCTCGCGCCCCTTTCGCGTTGGTTCGCGCCGGCGGGCGCGCCAGCGGGCGCGCACACGCGTCGGGATGCTCCAGAGGGCCGCGCGCACGCGCCGTTTGCGCACGGCGGCGCGCCTGCGTGCGCGCACACGCGTCGGCCCGGGGACAGCTGACGGAACCAGCATCGCTCAAGCAAGTCTCAAACACTCATATTCGAACTCTATAAACATATATTTTAACACCAATATTGTACTATTATACAAATATTTACTATCCAGCCCGACCGGAGCCGCACCAAGGTGCCATTCGTCAACGTCAACTTACAGATCAGACTCCTTTCTCCTTCTCCATACCTAGCAATTTAACCTCTATGATCAACTTTTAATCTTTTAGAGGGGGTGGGTCCCCAAAGGTGGACCAAGGGGTACGCTAAACTCGTTAAGACAAATTATCCTCATCAGCTTACCCCCACCAAATTTTAACCCTACTGATAACTCTAACCTTTATAGATATATATTGCACTCAGAGGCTGGCCAGAGCCCGGAGTCGGAGTCGGGAGACGGGAGTCGGAGTGCGTAAAAAAAAACGATCCTTTACAGGGATCGTTTTTCGACTAATCAATTCTCTTCGCAGAATTGATTCTTCGACTTAATAATAATAAATATTAATAATAATAATAATAATAAATAATAATAATAATAATAATAATAATAATAATAATAATAATAATAATAATAATAATAATAATAAATAATATAGGGGGTGTGTGTATGTGTGCAACGTGCTCGCGCGCTGTACGTATCTCGTCCTAACGACGCGATTACGTCAATCACGTGCTCGAACCGCACCGCTTTTGGCCTAATCTTGCTCTCTCAGAAGCCAACAAGGCGTAAGCGCAATATAGCGTCCACCCTCGGGGGCGACCACCCCTCTACTAACTACATCTACAGCGACATGAAATTTCCCTGTTTTCTGAGCTAACACATTACTAGCTTATATCAGTTTCAGACCTATATCTCTATTCCTTCATATCGAAAAGGGTGTCAACGGTCAAACCGGGGCATCACTACTAACGTTCCTTATTGAAATCTTATTTAAAGGTCACGTTCCCTATTGAAATCTTTTTAAAAGGTCACGTTCCCTATTAAATATATTATTAAAACTTCACGTTAACTGTTGGAATCTTATTCAAAACGTTTCAACGTTCTATTGAAAGTTTATTAAAGGTCACGTTCCTATTAAATATATTATTAAAAGTATATATTTGTTTATTGAAATTCTAAAAAAAGGTCACGTTCCCTATAAAACTTATCAAGGTCACGTTTTTCCTATGAAATCTTAATTAAAAGATCACGTTTCTATTGGAATCTTATTAAAAGTCACGTTCTCAAATTGTAAATCTTATAAAAGGTCACGTTCCTATTGAAAATTCTTATTAAATGTCACGATTTCCTATTCAAATCTTATTAAGAGGTCGTTCCCTATTAAATATATTATTAAAAGTTCACGTTCCCTATTGAAATCTTATTAAAAGGTCACGTTCCCTATTGAAATCTTATTAAAAGGTCACGTTCCCTATTGAAATCTTATCAAAAGGTCACGTTTTCTATTGAAATTATATTAATATGTCACGTTCCCTATTGAAATCTTATTACAAGGTCACGTTGCCTATTAAATATATTATTAAAAGTTCACGTTCCCTATTGAAATCTTTTTAAAAGGTCACGTTCCCTATTGAACATCTTATCAACGGTACGTTTCGCTATTGATCTTAATTAAAGGTTCACGTTCCTATTGAAATCTTTATTAAAAAGTCACGTTCCCTACTGAATCTTATTAATAAGGTTCATCGTTTATATCAGGTTTCTTATTAAAAGTTTCCCTATTGAAATCTTATTAAAATGTCACGTTTCCTATTCAAATCTTATTAAGAGGTCGTTCCCTATTAAATATATTATTAAAAGTATTTCGTTTGAAATCTTATTAAAGGTTCACGTTCCCTATTGAAATCTTATAAAAAGGTATCACGTTCCCTATTGAAATCTTATCAAAAGGTCTACGTTTTCTATTGAAATTTTATTAAAAGTCACGTTTCCTATTTGGAATCTTATTAAAAAAGGTTCCACGTTTCTTTTACTGAATCTTATTAAAATGTCACGTTTCCTATTGAAATCTTATTAAAAGTTTACGTTCCCTATCGAAATCTCATTACAAGGTCACGTTCCCTATTGAAATCTTTTTAAAAAGTCACGTTCCCTACTGAAATCTTATTAAAAGGTCACGTTTCCTATTGAAATCTTATTAAAGTCACGTTCCCTATTGAAATCTTATTAAAAGGTCATGTTCCCCTATTAAATCTTATTAAAAGGTCACGTTCCCTATTGAAATCTTATCAAAAGATCACGTTTCCTATTGAAATCTTATTAAAAAGTCACGTTTCCTATTGGAATCTTATTAAAAAGTCACCTTTCCTACTGAAATCTTATTAAAATGCCACGTTCCCTACTAAAATCTTAATAAAAGGTCACGATCCTATTAAAATCTTATTAAAAGGTTACGTTACTTATTGACATCTTATTAAAAGGTCACGTTCTTTTTGAAATCTTATTATATGGTCACGTTCCCTATTGAAATCTTATCAAAAGGTCACGTTTCCTATTGAAATCTTATTAAAAGATCACGTTTCCTATAGAAATGTTATTAAAAAGTCACGTTCACTACTGAAATCTTATTAAAATGTAACGTTTCCTATTGAAATCTTATTAAATGTTCACGTTCCCAATTGAAATCTTATTAAAAGGTCACGTTCCCTATTGAAATCTTATTAAAATGTCACGTTTCCTATTCAAATCTTATTAAGGGGTCGTTCCCTATTAAATATATTAAAAGTTCACGTTCCCTATTAAAATCTTATTAAAAGGTCACGTTATCTATTGAAATCTTTTCAAAAGGTCACGTTTTCTATTGAAATCTTATTAAAAGGTCACGTTTCCTATTGGAATCTTATTAAAAAGTCACGTTCCTTACTGAAACTTCAGGCAGATCATTTTCCCTATTGAAATCTTATTTAAAGTTCACGTTCCCTATAGAAATCTCATTACAAGGTCACGTTCCCTATTGAAATCTTATTAAAAAGTCATGTTCCCTACTGAAATCTTATTAAAAGGTCACGTTTCCTATTGGAATCTTATTAAAAAGTCACGTTTCCTACTGAAATCTTATTAAAAAATCGCGTTTCCTATTAAATCTTCCTAAAAGTTCACGTTCCTATCGAAATCTTATTAAAAGGTCACGTTCCCTATTGAAATGTTATTAAAAAGTCACGTTCCCTACTGAAATCTTATTAAAAGGTCACGTTCTCTATTGAAATCATATTAAAAGGTCACGTTCCCTATTGAAATCTTATCAAAAGGTCACGTTTCCTATTGAAATCTTATTAAAAGGTCACGTTTCCTATTGGAATCTTATTAAAAAGTCACGTTTCCTACTGAAATCTTATTAAAATTCCATATTCCCTACTGAAATCTTAATAAAAGGTCCCGTTCCTATTGAAATCTTATTAAAAGGTTACGTTCCCTATTCAAATCTTAATAAGAGGTCAAGTTCCCTATTAAATATATTATTAAAAGTTCACGTTCCCTTTTGAAATCTTATTAAAAGGTCACGTTTTCTATTTAAATCTTATCAAAAGGTCACGTTTCCTTTTGAAATCTTATTAAAAGGTCACGATTCCTATTAATATATTATTAAAAGTTCACGTTCCCTTTTGAAATCTTATTAAAAGGTCACGTTTTCTATTTAAATCTTATCAAAAGGTCACGTTCTTCTTTTGGACATCTTATTAAAAAGTCACGTTCCATAACGAAATCTTATTAAAAGGTCACGTTTCCTATTGAAATCTTATTAAAAAGTTCACGTTCCCTATCAAAATCTTATTAAAACTTCACGTTCTCTATTGAAATCTTTTTAAAAGGTCACGTTCCCTATTCAAGTCTTATTAAAAGGTCACGTTTCCTATTATAATCTTATTAAAAAGTCACGTTCCCTATTGAAATCTTAATAAAAGGTCAGGTTTCCTATTTAAATCTTATTAAAAGTACACGTTTTCAATTGAACTCTTATTAAAAGTTCACGTTCCCAATTGAAATCTTATTAAAAGGTAACGATCCATATATAAATCTTAGTAAAATGTCACTTTCTTATTAAAAGGTCACATTCCCTATTGAAATCTTAGTAAAAAGTCACGTTCCTATTGAAATCTTATTAAAAGGTCACCTTCTCTATAGAAATCTTATTAAAAGGTAAAGTTCCATATTGAAATCTTATTAAAAAATCACGTTCACTACTGAAATCATATTAAAAGGTCACGTTCCCTATTGAAATCTTATCAAAAGGTCACGTTTCCTATTGAAATCTTATTAAAAGGTCACGTTTCCTATTGAAATCTTATTAAAAAGTCACGTTCCCTACTGAAATCTTATTAAAATTCCACGTTCCCTACTGAAATCTTAATAAAAGGTCCCGTTCCTATTGAAATCTTATTAAAAGGTTACGTTCCCTATTCAAATCTTATTAAGAGGTCAAGTTCCCTATTAAATATATTATTAAAAGTTCACGTTCCCTATTGAAATCTTATTAAAAGGCCACGTTCCCTATTTAAATCTTATCAAATGGTCACGTTTCCTTTTGAAATCTTATTAAAAGGTCACGTTTTCTATTTGAAATCTTATTAAAAAGTCACGTTCCCTATCGAAATCTTATTAAAAGGTCACGTTTCCTATTGAAATCTTATTAAAAATTCACGTTCCCTATCGAAAATCTTATTAAAACTTACGTTCTGCTATTAAAATTTTTTAAAAGGTCACGTTCCTATTCAAATCTTACTAAAAGGTCACGTTTCCTATTGGAATCTTATTAAAAAGTAACGTTCCCTATTGAAATCTTAATAAAAGGTCACGTTTCTTATTTAAATCTTATTAAAAATACACGTTTTCAATTGAACTCTTATTAAAAGTTCACGTTCCCTATTGAAATCTAATTAAAAGGTAACGTTCCATATAAAATCTTAGTAAAATGTCACTTTCTTATTAAAAGGTCACATTCCCTATTGAATCTTAGTTAAAAAGCCACGTTCCTATTGAATCTAATTAAAAGGGTCACCTCTCTATAGAAATCTTATTAAAAGGTAACGTTCCATATTGAAATCTTTTTAAAAAATCACGTTCCCTACTGAAATCTTATTAAAAGGTCGAGTTTTCTATTGGAATCTTATTAAAAAGTCACGTTCCCAACTGAAATCTTATTAAAAAATCACGTTTCCTATTGAAATCTTCTTAAAAGGTCACGTTTCCTATTGAAATCTTATTAAAAGTTCACGTTCAATATCGAAATCTTATTAAAAGGTCACGTTCCCTATTCGAAACCTTTTTAAAAACTCACGTTCCCTACTGAAATCTTATTAAAAGGTACGTTTCCTATTTTAATATTATTAAAAGCCCATGTTCCTTTAAAATTCCTATTAAAAGGTTCTTATTAAAATGTCACGTTTCCTTTTAAAATCTTATTAAAATGTCACGTTCCCTATTAAAATCTTATTAAAATGTTAAAAAGTAACGTTGTTTATTGAAATCTTATTAAAAGGTCACGTTGCCTATTGAAATCTTATTAAAAGGTCACGTTCCGTATTAAAATGTCACGTTCCCTATTGAAATCTTATTAAAAGGTCACGCTCCATATTGAAATCTTATTAAAAGGCCACGTTCAGTATTGAAATCTTATTAAAATGGTCACGTTCCCGATTGAAGTTTTATTAAAATATAATGCTATTTATTGAAATCTTATTAAAAGGTCACGTTCCCTATTGAAATCTTATTCAAATGTCACGTTCAATTTAGAAATCTTATTAAAAGGTAACGTTCCATAAAGAAATCTCATTAAAATGTCACTTTTCTTAATAAAAGGTCACGTTCCCTATTGAAATCTTATTAAAATGTCACGTTCCCTATTAAAATCTCATTAAAATGTCACGTTTCCTTTTGAAATCTTATTAAAAGGTCCCGTTTCCTATGGAAATCTTCTTAGAAGGTGACGTTCCTTTTTGAAATCTCATTAAAAGTTCACATTCCCTACTGAAATCTTATTAAAAGTTCACGTTCCCTATTAAATATATTATTAAAAGTTCACGTTCCCTGTTGGAATCTTATTAAAAGGTCATGTGTTCTTTTGAAATCTTATTAAAAGGTCACGTTTCTATTGAAATATTTTTAAATGGTAACGTTCCTTATTGAAATCTTATTTAAAGGTCACATTCCCTAATGAAATCTTATTAAAAAGTCACGTTCACTATTGAAATTTTATTAAAAGAGCACTTTTCCTATTGAAATCCTTTTAAAATGTCACGATCCCTATTGAAATCTTATTAAAAGGTCACCTTCTCTATTAAATATTTTATTTAAAGTTCACGTTCCCTATTGAAATCTTATTAAAAGGTGCCGTTCCCTATTGAAATCTTATCAAAAGGTCACGTTTCCTATTGAAATCTTATTAAAGGTTCACGTTCCCTATTAGATTCTTATTAAAAAGTCACGTTCCCTACTGAAATCTTATTAAATGGTCACGTTTCGTATTGAAATCTTATTGAAAGGTCACGCTCCCTATTGAAATCTTATTAAAATGTCACGTTTCCTATTGAAATTTTACTAAAAGATCACGTTCCCTATTGAAATCTTAATAAAAGTTCACGTTCCCTATTAAAATCTTATTAAAAGGTAACGTTCCATATTGAAATCTCATTAAAAGATTACGTTCCTTATTGAAATCTTTTTAAAATGTCACGTTCCCTATTGAAATCTTATGTTCCGTATTAAAATATCACGTTCCCTATTGAAATCTTATTAAAAGGTCCCGTTCCCTATTGAAATCTTATTAAAAGGTCACGTTCCCTTTTGAAATCTTAATAAAAGATCACGTTCTTTATTAAAACGTCTCGTTTCCTATTAAAATCTTATTAAAATGTCACGTTTCCTGATGAAATCTTATTAAAAGGTCCCGCTCCCTATTGAAATCTTTTTAAAATGTCACGTTCCCTATTGAAATCTTAATAAAAGGTCACGTTTCCTATTGAAATTTTATTAAAAGGTCACGTTCCTTATTGAAATCTTATTAAAAGGTAACGTTCCCTATTGAAATCCTATTAAAAGGTAACGTTCCATAGTGAAATCTTATTAAAATGTCACTTTTCTTATTAAAAGACGGCGTTCCCTATTGAAATCTTATTAAAAAGTCACGTTCACTATTGAATACTTATTAAAAGGTAACGTTCCTTATTGAAATATCATTAAAAGGTCACGTTTCCTATTGAAATCTTTAAAATGTCACGTTCCCTATTGAAATCTTGTTAAAAGGTCACGTTCCTATTGAAATCCTATTAAAAGGTAACGTTCCTTATTGAAATCTTATGTAAAGATCACGTTCCCTATTGAAATCTTATTAAAAGGTCACGTTTCCTATTGAAATCTTATTAAAAGGTCACGTTCCCTATTGAAATCTTATTAAAAGTTCACGTTCCCTATTAAAATCTTATTAAAAGGTAACGTTCCTTATTGAAATCTCATTAAAAAATCTCAAGTTCTCTATTGAAATCTTTTTAAAATGTCAGGTTCCCTATTGAAATCTTATGTTCCTTATTAAAATGTCACGTTCCCGACTGATATATATATATATATATATATATATATATATATATATAATATATATATAAATATATATATATATAATAATATATATATATATATATTATATATATATATATATATATAGTAGTATATAATATATAAATACTATATATATAATATATATTATGATATGTATATCAGGGCGTTTCTCTAGTAGGTGCTAGGTGTGCAAACAATTATATACTGTAACAACTTTCCTTAAATTTTTTAATACCACTTTGATAAATTAAATGTTTATACTTTTATTACACAGTACCTATTTATATGATTCAAATATTTAAAAAATAAATGCTCTTAAACTTCCAATTCGCTTATTTTATACAGTACCGTATCAGAAAAGAAGCTTTTCATGTGTGCTAAAAAATTTAAACTCCCGATTTGCCCATTGCTCCTATGTTGCCCTCCAAAATCTGTTAGTACATATTTCCTCTCGCTCTCATTTTTATTTTTTAAATACGTGAAAAATTGTGCGCTTGAAAACTTAGCACATGGATTTTTGCTGGCATAGAGATTTTATATATATATAATATAATATATATATATATATATAATATATATATATATATATATATATATATTATATATATAATATATATATATAATTATATTTATAAGGTAGGTAGCAGTAGGCGACACCGTCGTAACCCTGCAAATCATGGACGCCACTGATTATATATATATATATATATATATATATATATATAGATATATATATTATATATATAATAATATATAGATATATATATATATATATATATATAATTATAGTATGTATATATATTATGTGTATATATATATATAGTATATATATATATATATATATATGAAGTGTTATATATATATATATATATATATATATAGTTGTATATATATATATATATATATATATTTAGTATATATATAATAGTATATATATAATATATATTATAATAATATATATTATATAATAATATATATAGGTAATATATATATATATATTATATATAAAGTATATATATATATATATATATTATACTGTATATAATGAAATTAACAACTGCAAAA
>JABUQX010139668.1:0-27500 GCA_015478945.1 Trachelipus rathkii
CATATTAAAGATTAGCAAGCTCATGGATCATCATTAAATATCTAAACTATATATACAACCTAATTGCATAAAGGTGAAGGGGGAGAGGGTGTGGTTTTCAAATATGATAACTCAAATTCTAGATAGGGGATTTTATTAAATCAGAGACCTGATTTATCTACACGGATGGGGATTTTATTCAAAATCTAACAACATCCATTCTAGTAGAGCGTCAGATTTATAATTATAAAAAAATAGCATTCATACTATAGTCTATATGTTTATCCTACACTACCAGCCACAAATACCCATATACTTACATGAGGGGATTTTAAATTAACTAAACATAGTTCTAGGTTATAAAGTGGGATTATTAAATACAAACAATCTCGTGTAAGTGGAGCTTAGGGGATTTAAACAAAAACCTCATTCAAGGAAAGGGTATGGGATTGTCCAACTTCGAAATACCAGTTTTAATTAAATTATAAAGGTTGATATAATATGAGTTACAATTGAGGTCCTTAAACATAAAGCTTCTCAACTAACATCATAGACCCTCTATTGCATTGAAAGTATATGGTAATAATTCATAGTAGAGATCCTTAATAACTCAGTATATATATAGGTATTATATTTACATATTTTTTCTTTTTAATTTAAAATTATTTTTGTTTTATTTCATTTTCATTAACATTTAAAAATGAATAAATTTAATTATTCTTCATATTTAGTCACAAAATCATCCCAATCTTATAAATAGATTATAATATTATATAAAATAACTCAATATATATATATAAACAACAATATAATATAAAATTAACATACTCATAGAGAGATGTTATATAAAAGATGAGTAGGTACTCTCAACTATATTATTGTGTAAATCTTTTTGTTACTATCATATCATGGTAAGAAAGTTAAATTATCGTATTTATACTCGTTTTTTTTCTTTATTTATATTATTTTATTATTTTTTATATTTAATTTTATAAATATAAATCATTAAAAGTTGGAACATTTTCCTATTACATATTTTTATCAGCCTACTAATTTCAAATAATTCTTTTCTTATATTCTATCCCAAAAATTATTTTTACTTTTTGTATACTATTCATTTTCCTTCTAATAATATACTTAATACCTATATTTATATATACATCATCTACTAGTATTTATATTTTAAAAATAAAATTTAATAACTCTAGACAAAGGTTATCAGGGGTTTTATACTCAACGTTGTGAGATGATGGTGGGGTATGTGAAAAATCTTGATGTTAACCTATATATTTATTTTATTTTAATTAGTATTAATTATTTATTTATTTATCAATGAAAAAAATATCAGGAAAAAAAAAAAATCTTATATTTATGTTAAAAACCTTAAAAACAAGAATAAATAACCTAAAATACGCCAAAAAATTAAATCTTCCTTATGCAGATGAGTTAGTTGGCCATTAGGGTGGGGGCCCTTTTTTTTCAACCCTCGCAGGGGGGGGGGGATGGTTTAGATATATTTTTTTTTTGATCTTCCACTCTATTAAAAGTATAAAATTTACAACATTTTTTAAACAAAAATACTAAAATGAGGTTTTGGTTATGTGGTACTCATGAGCCTAGAGTTGCTTGACCGCTAACCTGTCTCTTTTTACTATAGTGGATAGTTTATTTAAAAACTCTTAATTGACGAATAACTGTTTATATTTCGATTTAGTTAATATGTATTAGATATGATGCCACAGTTCGAAATTTAACATCTTAATGGTCGTACTAAGTCCTTTTGTAGGTATGTTAAGGTAACATCAGCCACTATATATATAAACTTATATATAAATATAAGGTAGAGCACACACGTTTTTCATAATTCGTTACTATATCCGGCCAGAACAGATTATAATATAATAATTGTTTAATAATATATATGAAACAATTACATATATGATAACAATGGAGTTTTTAAACTTTACCTAGTTAGATATTCGAGGTCCCGTATATAAGCCCATATTAGATATTATTTACATTATAGTATATATTATATTATGGGTAGTATATTTAGTACATAAAGATACTGACAATCAAAATTTTCGTTTATTATTTTTCCTTTATGTTTCAGTTATACCTGTATGTTCAATTCAGAGTTTTTGATTAGCGCCTATGTCCCAATTTGGATGCGAAATAAATTGCTACCTCATTTGATGCAGATCTCTTTTAAATATTTTTCAGAAAAGCTGACATCTCAATTATATCTCTCTAGTTTTTAGTTGATTAGCTAAAGTTATTTAAGGTTATTCGATTAAATATACTATCATTATTAATAGATTTATACGTCTCCATCTATTTGCGTGGTTATAGGGTGTGTTGACGGATAGTGTTTGTTAAACTTTACTATATTTAGGTTTTGAGCTATTTCCTATTTTTCGATAATTGCTATGTAATCCACACACACAGACTATTATATAAACACGCACGTCTTATACATTTTACACTGCTGATTATTAACGACTCTCACGACTCAATCTATCAGCGTCCTGAAACAGTATAATTGTTTCATCACATTTATCATTACTGTTTTGGCATTTTTGTCTCTATTTGTCCAAATATTTCTTGTAGATCCTTTTTCTCAATCTTTTTTGTTTATTTAATAATAATGTATATATTATATTAAAAATATTAATTTATATATCAATACCATATTAAATTATAATTCAATTTAAATGATATTTTTAAATAAATATACAATTCTGAACACAAAGTTTTTTTTCATAAGAAACATTATAACATAGATAGTATCGCTCACGTTATGATAGGTAGTGTGAGATATATTAAAGTGACATGTGTATTGAAGACTAATGCTGACTATTATGAGATAGTATGAATAGCTGATAGAATATAAGGTAGATTAAAACTAAAAAAATTATGAATAATAAAAATAGATTTGGAGAATGAAGCAATCACCAATAGTACAAAATAATATCGAAGTTAAGTGCATAATATAATAAATCTAATATAACACATTCATACATCATAAATTTGAGCCAGCTTGTATAGTTGCTACAAAATTAATTATCGATAATGCTGAATTTCGTTATACACTTAGGTGCCTAATTCAAAAGAAGACACTACATACGGTGAACTAGGTCTGGGTAGTCTCCAATTTTATCTTCATACTTACAAATTCCCATCGTCATGAAACAATGGCCTAATATCCAGCACAAGTCTGAACGACGACAATATAGTCTCTTGATCTCTCATTATTATAACTATTTACTGGGAATTACATAATCAGTAATCATGATACTTCATATTGGCTTTTCAAATGGTACTAGTAAGACGCCAAAAAATATGGCTGATTACTCGATTGGTTGCATAATACACTTTTCGTCTGTCGTTTATATAATTAATCAAACTATAATAATAAATAATTTTAATACTATTTAAGTAGTTATTTTATAGTACTTTTTTTCTGTTTAATAATAGAAATAAGAATAGAAATAATGATATGATGGGATCTGTCTAATGATTTTAAAATATTGATGTTATTGTTCAGTCTCTCATATTTTCTTTCTGAAGTGGTAGTACAACTCGTGAAAATACAAAAGAAAGGGTAATAATCGTACGATTTAAGCCGGATGATACTAAGAAAAATAAAAAAATCAATACGGTTTTCTGTAATATCGAGATAGTGAAGCTATCGCTGCAATACTCGATTCTCTTTTGCTAGATGACTTAAAACAATTTCTCCTCATTCTACTATTCCACTTCGGTATACATATCTTAACTAGACTACAGATAATTTAATGCTATACTGCTAATCGTATTACTATAGATAAGCTGTAATATTATGTTTCATGTTTTATTATTGATTAACCCTTATACCTATTACTATATTTATATATTTCGAGACTGTTATATATTTTCATCCAAAATACTGGAGGTTCTCTATTTAGTATAGTGGTAATTGTTCAATGTACACAACGTAGTGAATGGTTGGGTCCCTTCCTCATACTAGACTGTTAGGAGGGAGGAGTACCGACTCATTATCAGTTATTTTACTTACTAACTGATCTGGGAGCACTAATTAGAATACCTACACTTCCGGGATCGTCTCCATAACCGATATTCTTGAACAACTTGATCCTATAGTTTATCACTAGTATACACTAGTCTTCTCTCTCAATGTAATGTATTTAAACACAAAGCGATTTACGTGTGAAAAATTGGTAAGGAGTTGATGAATTAGAGTTTTGTTAACAGATATCACAGATTTATTTCAATGGCCACAAAACTATTAAACTTTTATCTCTCAATCACTGATTTTTTTTTTTATATATAACACTCACATAGCATAGATTCTAAAAAAAAAGTAAGGTAACTTAGTTGACGTTTAACAGATTCTGACAAATAATCGACTATTTTTCTGATATATCAGTTTTTTGTTTTTGGTATTTTAGAACCCCATGTCAAAGTACTCAAGAACAGTGTTGCCAAATCTTCCTCCTATATAAATATTTCATAATGAATTTTACGCACAAAAATAAAAAAAAAAAAAAAAAAAAAAAAAAAAAAAAGTTGATCACTTTGAAAACCGTTTAGCAATTGTGAAAGAATAACGAAAAAAGTGGGGTGTTCGTTTATAAAAAGTATCGTAAAATTTGCCAGGCCTAATGGTAACATGTGCTCTAACTATATATAATATTTTTATAATATAATATATATAATATATGTATTATATATTATATCATATATATAATTTAATAATATACTACTATATATATATATATAATTTGATATAAATATATAATATTAAGAAGATTTTAGCCCCTACACAGTATCTCAATATCTCAAAACTACAATAGTTACCAGCGAATAAAGGAATAGCCATTGCTGGAATGCTGGTTACCACAGTTTTCAGATTTGCGGAAATTTATAAATCAATCAAACTACAATAGCTAACAAAGCGAAAATACGAATAAGCAATTATTTGGAATCCCTAGGTAAATTATTTTAAAGATAGTTTGAAAATTTTAAAACAACCACAAAAAAATAAAAAAATAAAAAATAGTTAATGAATTATAGTAACATCGATGATTAGTATAAGAGGCTTATTTAGACGAACGCCTTTATTGAGTGTTTCAGTCATTATAGAATAAATAGACTTTCTAATTTAATTTGGTTGCTTTTTTTTTTTTGACTAAAGGAATACCCCGAGGGTATACCGCAACGATGGCATGAGTCTTTGGTATTTTATGGGAGTGTCGCGGCGGGTTTCCTTCGCCCTCCCGGCTATGGGTAGGAGAAAACTTGTACCCCCCCTGGTGTATCCCGCATTCGGCTCGAGCCCCTCTACACACTTAGCCGTGTAATACCTTTACATCAATAATAATAGAATATTAAAATACTATGTCCCCTGCTCCTTAAAAAAAGGTACAATAGATTATTTTATTAATGATTTTTTTTCTGTTTTATTTTTTATACATTTTCCAGACTAAAATTTTAGAAGGTTCTTAAATTGTGGTTCCTTTTCGCTGTAAGCTATTGTAGTTTATGTTGAGATTTTTTCTTGTTTTTTTTTTTTTTTTTTACAAGTTTCCATCCAACAATAAAATTTTTGCCAGGTAATTCCACAATGTTCTCCTTTCGAGCGTAGCTATGTACGTTTTTTTGAAAGATATGAAGGTACTGGCCACGAAAGTAAAATCTATGCCATATATATATATAATAACTATATATCTATATAGATATATAATAGCTTTAGTATAATACTATATTAAACTATATTATATTAAAATATATAATATAAACGTAAGTATTATATAAAACTTTATAAGATACATAAGATTATATATAGTATGACACTTACACACTTACAGAACAACACAACAATTATCATATTGCTTGAATCAATCTTTAATCAGGAACGGGAGACTAAGATAAAAAACAAACAAAAACAAAGTAAGATATATTAATAGAAAAATAATAATTAATATTTGGAATCAGCGGCAAATCTTCTATATGTAAAAGTAGTGTTTATGATTTAAAACTAACGATACCCTAGAGTAGCTCGCATAGATATCAGCGTGAGTCGGGGTCTGCTCGGCCTCTAGGAACTGGACGACAGGGGGAACTTCGTCCCGCCCTCTGTCCCCATCAGTCTCATAGCCCCTAATGGAAACATATGTTTCCTTGAACTTCAATTGTTTAGGGGGGCGAGCAATGGGGACAGAGGGGTGGGAACGAAGTCCCCCTGTCTCAGCCCACACTAGAGGCGACGAGACCCTGACTCCTGATATTCTATGCGTCTATCTGTAGGTATTCGTTTATTTTAGATTCATAAAAAACGACTTAACATATACATATAGCAAGCTTTTTACGCTGATTCTTTATTGTTAATTTTTAGGTTTTTGGGTAGGAGTTTCTAACTTGATTCCAGTTAACTCTTCTGGCCCTTTTATGGAATTATTTCTCATTCCATATATTCCATTATATATCTAAATTAAATTATAGATATATATAATATAAATATATTATATTTAAATTACTTAAAAATTTTTACTGTGATAAATATGATATATTCTTAATTATAAGAGATGCACGTATACATGATTTAAATAATAATTATGGATATGGCTGTGAAGCTTTTTATTGCCAAACAAGTTTTCTAAGCGCGCTTTCATTAAAAGAAAATTCGTGTTGTTAGTACTATTAAGAATATCATATAGTAGCGGTTTTAAGCAATGGCTTTGTCCATAGGCTTGGTGTTGTTAAATGCTGCCTGCGATGTTCCTACGCCTTGCTGGAAATTAAGATTTGACACCGTTGTTATAGGTAATAACAAGCAAATCCGATTGATTCTCTTCATAAAAAAATCGCTTTTTTACATTTAATCCTGTTAACGCAACATTACAAAAGTAGATGAAGTATAGAAAAAAAAAAACAAATGGACTTACAAATCTTTAGGAATAAAAAGTTAAAGCCTCTCAGTTATGAAATGCCAATAGGACTTGTTTTTTATCTGGTTCCAGGAATTTTAAATATTTCATCGCCTTAAAGGATAGCCTACTTAAGACTATAGGCCGACAGATATGATGACGAACATAGTTGTTACATACTTTGGAATGGTTTGCCCACAGGAGATTGTTTTGGTTACAGTAGTTAATAACTTAAGAAAGGATTGGGAGGTAAAGGTTAATGAATAGGACTCCACATATTTCTGAAAAAATTCTGTCCAAAATCAATATATAATAAAAAGTGACTATATATACATATATATGTAAGTAATATATATGTACTATAGATATAAAATATTTTGGTATAAAATTATATATATATCCTATGTGTATTGATATACTTCTAGATATTACTCATTATACTATAAAATATATATTCCAGATATATGCACCAAGTGGAAATTAGAAATAATTAATGAATACACGGACATTTATTATAAATTGTTGCATCATGAAAATTAGGGTAGGGTTGGCAATGTTAAGGTATAGTTGGGTTAGGGTATAAAAATAAATTTGTGATTTGACCTAAAAGTGTAAGGTTGGTTAGGTTAGCTACATAACGTTAGATTGGTTAGATTTACCCTAAATTATTAAGAATACACGATACATTTTTTAAAACTAGATTTTGATTATTGACTTTTTTTTTTCTAAGTCAACACTTATAAAACTAGCCTATATATTAGCGAAAATATTAAAGTATTAAGGAAGATAGGATTTGTAAATTATTTTTAAAAGATGTAAAGAAAAGAAAGAGGGTAATAAACTTGGTTTATAGGAAAGTTAGGAATGAACTAATCAGGTAATAAGGAGCTCTAAGAGACAAACACAAATCAATCTAGCAAGTATCTGTAACAGAAATCTATAAAAAAAAATATTTTACAAGTTAAACAATTAAAAAATGGACCAATTGAGATGGATAATCAAGTGGTTAACTTGGATGCAGATATGATAATCATTTTTAACACTTCCTCGGCTTTTATTCACAGGAAATTGTGGATGATAGCTTATTGTTTGATAGTCTTAAAAGCCAGGTTTTAGATATCTTTGTGGGTTATCCCTTTAATTTCGTGCTGAGAAAATTAAGAATATTTTATCACATTACTGCACAAAAGCCGAGATCCCGATGGCATGTGTGATAGAATTCTAAGGGAATGCAATAATAACTTATATATGTTATTTAATATTTAAAAGACTTCACATTATTATTTTATGTTACGTTATTATATTATGTTTAATTATGCTATGTTACGCTGATATCATATATAGCTATCGTATGTTATGCTACGCAAGGTTATTTCTTGTTATTTTCTTTCTTAGGGTGATAATGGGTCTCTCAATCAAAAATATTATTTTGTTATTGAGCATGTTTTAGACTTTTTATATACTATGTGTGATCATATGACAAGTCACCAGGGTGCTTTGTGACTTTGCATTGGCGCATGTTTGTTTTAAAGTTGATTGATGCCGGTTGGCTTGACTGGGATACAAGTCTCCTCCGATAGAGCCACTAGGCTTCTAACGGTCTTTCTTATTCTAATGCTCTAGAGTTCTAGCAAAAAAAACAAAACAAAAACAAAAAAACGTTTATGCATAACCACTTCCTTCATAAACTACACATCTTACACTTGTGTTTCACTTATTGTTCCATTTTTCTGTAATTATCAAGTTTAGCCAAGATAAATAACATTTTTTAATTAACTAAATGGAATCTATGTTTGTTATCATTGAAATCGGGAGAGGAAAGGTGGGGGGGGGCGTTTCGCAGACTAAGTTATATCGATAGCAGCCCATACTTGTACCTGCTGAGAGATCGCGTGCCTTCTTCGCAGAAGGATCCAACCGTCACAGAATGATCGCAGAGCGCCTAGAGTCATAGGAAGATTGTTTTTTTATTTTATTTTCTTTATGTTCATTATATAAGTAGTACTTATATATTATCTAGTAGTTATATATATATAATAGACATCTAGGCTAGTGTTTCATATAGTATTAATTATAATATTTGGACGTAGCCTAACGTTGTCGAGGTAGAATCTTACTAAGGAAGACTACGTAAGGTACCCTCTAGTAACTTGTGGCTAGGCCTCACGTACACATGATATAACTGAATGATCTTTATATACTAAGACTAGTTCGTAATAGATTGATATACTACTTGGTTGTGGGTATGAATCTGGTTAAGTTTATTATCTGTGGTACTGTACTATATGCTGTGCTACAGGTATTGTAGATATGTAAAATAGCTAGTGGTGAAGGTACTCATAGAAGTATTAAGTGTTACCTACGCTATTGCATGGATATAATGGGTTGATATAGTTACATGGTGACGGTTGTTTAGTAGAAGAGATGTAATATACGACATAGTACGGTTCTGGTACAGACAGGGATGCTAGAGCATACACGACGTATCTAACTACAACGAATGACTTGATACATCATGTGTAGTCTGAGGCATATACTATCTATATAATGTTGTCTGTTATATTAAAGGTATATATATTAGATGAACTGAGAAACCCTACATGAGACCTGAGTAATGTATATTAATAGCTCGGCTATGTCATATATGACGGTTTGGTTATTCAGTAGACGTATATTACAGGATTATGCTAGGTAATATACAGTAGGTATTAGTTTTTAGTAATATTATGTAAGTGCTAGTATAAGTAATATAGTGTACGCAGCCTAATATATTATAGCAGTAATAGTTGTCATTACAAAGACCTAAGGGCTGGACAGCACAACGACGTATACTAGCTAGCGTTGTCAAGGTGCTAGTATGAGCGAGACTAACGATATGACTTTTGCGTGTAGTAAGCTAATAGTGGTGAGGTGGGGATGTACTAGGCTAGTGCTTGTCGTCTGCTATCACGTGCATGACCAGCGCGTCTACGGTTGCGATACTAGATGGTAGAATGATACAGTACTGTAAAGTATGATCATAGGTGTGTACGGAATGAGGTAAATATAGTAAGTTATTATGTTGTATCGCCTATAATCGAGCCGTCGTATAAATCCTGATGGCCGAAGTAGGAGCGGCTTCGTATAGGCTCGATATGTGTGTCGGCCCATGTGTTACCCTAGATTTGTTTGAGTAGTGTACGTATATCGCTTATAGGTCGCTTATACGTTAGTATAAGCTCTGTTTGGATCGTCTAGGCTATAGTCTAGAGGGTTGCCAGAGTAACTAGCATCCCTAAATATTACGCTGTGAGTAGCTCGGGCCGAAGATATCAGACGTGATACAATACAATTTGCACTAGATTTCTGCTTATATGCTTGTCGTGTGGAATATTTTTTGGGTATTATAGACAAAAGGGTGAGGTTTATGAGTTAATCAGGGTTATTCTATGACGCGGTATGACGCTTTAGGGTAGCTTGCGGTATGGGTTGAGTCAACGGTTAAGTTGGTATAACTCCTACGACCTCATACGAATGATTCCTAGGAGGAATATCCGCGACTGCCACAGCTTGTGTATAAACAGGGGAATAAAATGAGATACACTTACGCACATGGGAAAGAACCGCATACTGTGTTGTGGAGGAGTATATAAAGACATTCTTATCGATAAGGGCTTGTGCAACCACATATATCAGAACTTATATATTTGACTTGTTCAACGTAATTGTGTGCTATAAATTATGATGAGGTTACACAGCGGTATTAAAGTTATAACTTCAGGATAACGTTATTATTACATAGTGGATATCCTAGTCTAAACGGTGACCCTATAGTTAGCTAACGACTGTCTCGTATATGGCAGGAGATAGGTAGCGAGGTGAATTCTGAGGATAGTAGACGTATCATGGATCTGTGCACTAAGTGATGTCTAGTTCCTAAGGAACTGTATATGGCATGTCTAGTGGCGCGTATGGCTCAGTTAGTAGGGTCAGGAGGTGGGACGTCTGCTAGTTTCGGGTAGGGACAACGGTCTGATATATGAACCTATAAAGTGTATAGGCGCGGTGAGTCACAGGCGTTCTATTGAGAATGGTTAGTGGGGATAGAGTGCAATCTATATCACAGCTGGTAACGTGGTAGTTGCGTCCTATTGATTGTATCAGATATATCAAAATCCTTCCAAAGTTGCGGAAATAATATATGAGTGTTAATCGTTGTAGTGACTTGGATGTATATGCGTGTCGACGATTCGTTAATTTATTTGCGAATAAGCGATCTTTACATGTGCTACGAAGGGTATTCGACCGATAAGTGGGATTAGTTTGGCCGGGTGTATTACATGTTGATATGATACTGGGGAGACATGGATTTGTGCGGATGTTTAGATGATGGTAGAGGAAGTTTGCTTGCGCCGGTGGGTGCCACCAGTGTGAGTATTTAGATAGTTAAAACATTTACTGTAATAATACATATAAGGGATGTGATATGAGAGATAGATGAACCGGATACCGGCCATTCGGAGTAGCAACTGGGTGGACCATATGGACGGATCATAGGCAAAGTCAGTGGCGACGTGTCCCCCCTATAATCTTTGGCGGAGAAATACGAAAATATTATGGAATACCTTGATATCAATTTGTTGTGGATCGCAGGGAAATCCAGGGAGGCAGGTTTTTCAGAGGGGGTGTTCATGAGTAGGATCAAAGTAGACTGTGGGGTAAAAAAGATGAAAGAAGGCTAATCGGGCAAAGATGATATCATTTTTAAGATAATGAAGTAGTTTATTACTAATTACTACTGCTTTTTCAAGAATTTATTTTGTAGACTATCAAGTGTTTAGCTATGCTGCTCTTTCTGTTTCATTATGTGTGGTATTTAAATGTCAGACTGTTGTCTGTTCTTTTAAAATAGAGTAGCGCTGTTGATTCTTTCTTCCTAGAACACTTATGTTCTCTCCGGCTATTGAGCTTGTCTTAGTCATCAGTCGATACCGAAGATTTGGGCTGGCTTAGCCGAAAAGTGTCGTTGTGTATGCTGAGATCACTTTATTATAGATTCGTAAGGGACTCGGTACTCAATCACGTTGGAGAATATTGATCGCTATTTGCTCCTTAGGTTACGAACTATCGTACAAGAGTAAAAATTACACATGTGTGGATAGAAAATAATAAGCACATTTGTATTAAAAGCATTTTAGTTTTGGAAACGACACATAGTGTGGGACAATGGGGCTGTTCATTGGCATTTTCACGCCGAGACTTTTATCGACGTTCGATTTTTTTTTGTGGCTCTTTTCTGAGTCGGCAACCGACGAGTGAGGTTGAATGGCATCCCCAGCAGTTGGCTCCGGGGAGTACGATTTTATTTATATAATATAATATATATTTTTTATTTCTTTGCCTATGATTATATATATATATTGTAGTTTGTTTATTATTGTTTTATTATTATTATTTTTCCATATTATTCAATATGTCTCGCTTATAGTATCTTTAGTAGATGACATATGGATTGTTCATGATAGGTATTCTAAGGTATAATAATAGTTTCGACATGACGTAGGGCTAGAAATATATATTATTATTATAACACTAAAGTCTCCAGTTTATATTATATAGATTATATATAGTATTACTATATCTATTATTGACTAAAGTATATATATTATAATATAGTATATATAATAGAAAGACTATACTTAATATATGTTATATATATAATATAGTAATTCATATATTAATAACATATCAAAAACAATAATAGAAAATATACATATAATTATTGTTATTTTTTTACTATATAAGGATATATATAGATAACTAATAACATTATATTAATTATAAATATATTTGTTTTTTTTTTTTTATAAAGATTATAAATATATATAGAGTATTATTATATAATAATATAATAGTATATTAGATTAGTATATTTTAAATGAAACCTCAACCTTTGCCCCCCCCTGAAGGAAATCCTGCCTACGGCCCATGGTTACTATTATAAGAGTCATATGATATTAAACTAACTATAATATATACTAAAATAATAAAATTTAAAGTACCCACTATAAGGTATATATTATTACAATATAGTAATACTATATAGAATATGTGAGTGGGGCTTTCGGTTCGGGCATTTGAAAACTAATCTTAACCTCAACTGACCTTAGGAGCGACCGGTACGAGCGACTCTCGCTTTTAGGCGAGTCCACCTTATACACAAGTTCCGACAGTGATTCCACCTCTGGAACTTTGACCTATTATATAGGTTCATATGATATTATATATGATATACTACTTATAGTAGTATAAATATAGTTATAGCTATAGTATAATATAGCTTATTATATATAATTAATAGTAATATGATATAATGTACGATAAATAGTGTTTATAACTAGGGGAATATATAATTATATGAATTGGGTCTATCATATATATATATTAGTATATTAGGCATATTTATATAATTGACTATGGCTATACTAGTATTATTATTTACTATATATAGTCTATATATAGTAGTATATATTTACTATATACTATAGGTGGCCACCACTCCTTGAAAGTGGATGTTACATCAAATAAGACTGATATCCGGGAAGATGATATCCGGCGGGGGATGCACTTTACGTCGTGGGAACTGTTGGAGGTGTCATGTGTTCAGCTAAACTCCAGTACGAAGGAGCGCAATAGTCAGCCGACAGGTTGGCTCTTTTTATCATATGTTAATTTTTTATATTGTTCATTTTTTCTTGATACAGCGTTTAAAATTCTTTTAAGGGGCTCGAGTCGATTGGTGGGAACAGGAGTGGGGGACTTATCGTCCGCCCCAGGTCGTCCCCAGCTGAGGTAGGAGACCCTCGCACGTCTGGTATCCTCTTTGCGAATTTACATCTTGGGTATTCCTTTCAGTTAAACAAAAACAGAACTGTTATGGCCACTTTGACCCTCTATTGCTTGAATAATCGAAGAAAAAAATCGATAACAATGTTCGTTTATCGACTTACATTGGTACACAGTCCTTTTTAAAGGTCCAAGTTCGATTTAGTATATGATGATTATATATACCTATAGTACATTATATATCAGCGTAGAAGGTTGTTGATGGTTTGTGGTCGCGTGGCCAGGTTCGTGGGTGAAGAGGGCTAAGTGTACGAGAGGGATTGGCCGGTCCTGGCGTGTGGGCAGCGCCCTGATCTATTAGGAAAGCGGGTATGGTGATGCCATCGGCAGACTATTCTAGCAGCATCCGGTGGAGGCCGCTCATGCGCGCTGCTCAGTATCGGCGTCTTGTTGAAGCGTTGCGCCGGTTATTACTGGCATAGAGGTGTTTCAGAACAGTGTGTAGGGTATATTTACATCAGCTAGTTCTATTGATCAATGCCCGAACGCCGGTACCCTCACGGATGTTCGCCGTTACTCATTGAGGTGGTGCTACTAATACATTATCTGAGATCCGGCTTATATTTGCGTAGGGGACAGTATTCGAGAAAGGGTTTATGTGTAATGCTCGTTGTAACTGTTGAAGGCCAGGACCGCTGCAATAGGCAAGAGGAAAAAGATTATGTTATGGGGAATTAAGAAACGTAATGGGGTTGAAGACGCAGAAGAGCTTGTGTACTGAACAGAGGTAGCTTCGTTGTGACATTAATAGAGTTGGAGGGATAGGGGGATAGCAACAGGTAAGCTGGAGCCAGCCAGGTGGTTTTTGCTGTTGTTATTGGGAAAAGGAAGGGAAGTTTGATGGTGTGAATGTTGCACACTGATGTATGCATGTTGAGATTTTTGCTGTTATTATTAGGAGGGACCTTAGGAAGGTTTTTATTATAACCGAGCAGTGTTTAGATAAAAGGGTGATAAGAGAGACTTGAAAATAGTGGGGGATTTACTGAAGCTAAGAGAACCTGGGTTATTATCTAAAATATATATGGTTTAATTAGTAAACTCACGCTATTTATTAAAGGATAGTGTATAGTATATGGAATTTGATTGGAACAATAGCGAAAAGATAAACTTGGATAAGTTTGTAGATAAGGATACCAGTATAATATAAAAAAAGAGACTATTTTTGTGATAGAGATACGCTTTATATAATAAAAAAAAAAAAAAAAAATAAAAATAAAAAAAAATAAAAATATAAAAAAAAAAAAAAAAAAAAAATAAAAAATAAAAAAAGTATTATGGAACATAAAATTAAATTAGACCTTATATATGAGTCACTGGTAGGTATCATACAACCTTATATTGGTTAAAGCGGTCAGCCAGACTTGATTTATCGTATGCGGTGAGATTGAACATAAGCAAAGATTTTTTTGTACCAAGGGAGAAAGAGTATAGAGGAGATATTAGAGAAAGTTTATTGACATTTGGAACGAGGGAATGGTGTAGTTATTGAGATGTATATTGGCTAGACGTAAATAGGGGGGTTGGTAGGTAGAGGTTGACAGTTTATGTGTACGAGATGACATCCTAAGGCATGAAGAAGTAGTGAACCCTAGGTGGGGATACAATCATAGTGTGTTTGGAAGGATACAGGCTTTTGGGATACATTTTCCTATTGCATGGAGTCTCAGATGGTATAGAACGTCGTTGCCAAGGTATTATTATTCTTTAATAAGGCAGAGGCAATTGGGTTTATAGAAGGAGTAGAAGCAGGTTTGTTTGTAAGAAGAATGCTGGAGGGAGGTAACTGGGGGTAACAAGTTACCTGTGAGAGTGTAATATTACAGATATAGTAGAACACTGAAAATTCGCCGTTTATTCTAGAACTTTGAAAGTGTTGAGTACAGTTAAGGGAATAAATGTAGCGTGATCAGGTGGAAACATGTTGGAGGAGCAAAATATAACAGAAAGTGAAATTAGGTAGATATTCGCGAGAGATCAACTGGTGATGTATTTACAAAGACCGGAGTTGACGTAAAAGGTTTTATAAAGGTTAATGTGGAAGGTAATAATAGGAGTTTATTAGTGGAGAGGAGAGTGAGGGGAGAGAGAGGGGCGAAAGGATATTAAGAATCGAATTGTTTTTTTGTATGTCCTTTTCTTTTATCTTATTTCCAGATTGAGGATAGTTTATTCATTTTCAGCAGAGGATTGTTTTACAATTTCTAGGAATTTTATGCTAAATGTTTCTAAATGTTTTTATGGAAGAAAGGTTATTATTTTCTTTAGTTTTGTGTTTTCTCATATTTATGTGTTTTGTTTTTCATTTAGTTTTTTCAACTTTTTTCTCATTTTATAAATGGTTCATAATTCGGATCTTTGTGTCAGGTGGGCAAGTATGGTTACTTAATTACGCGGATTTCGGAGGGTACACTGTGCACAGGGGATCCAAAGTAACTTGTATGTAATTTGGCTTTATTTCTTTGTTCAAGTCTTTATATATATATTAATATGAATTTATAATATTATAGTATTTATTTATTTATACAGTATCTATCTATCTTTGTGCACTTATATTATAGTATATATACAGTTAATATATCCTATATATTGGCTGGTTTATACATGTTATACTCACATAGTGGGGATTACATTTAGTCATCCGTATAGGGTATGGACGATTACTGGATTTTTTATTTAGTGATTAACATCTTGGGAATGATCATACTTATATCACAGTTTTTCATTATTTGCTTTTATTTATGGGGATTATTTCGGCCATCGGACTACAGTCTTTTTATTAGAAATGACTTATCTCTTTCATGCGGAGGGTGTGATGGTAAGCCGGGGGTGAATTCTCTATTGAAGGAAATTCAATACAAAGAAATTAAAAACGCGAAATAGAATCCTTCCGAATCATCTTGATCAGCTAAAATTCGCAATATTATTATTATTAATTATTATCATTATTATTATTATTAATTATTATTATTATCTATTTTTATTTTTATTATGGGATCCTAATTATTTTATACTTATTATTAAGATTTATTTTTTGTTGTTCCATTGGTTATCAAATCTATTGATTATTATTATTATATATTATTCTAATTATTTTTTATTATTTTTTTATTTTTATTAGTTTATTTATTTATTAATTTTTATTATTATTGAATTATTTTTATATATATTTTATTATGTTTTATTTTATTATCTTTGTCAATTTCTTTATTTTATTATTTTTATTAATTTTTATGTAGTTTTACTTATTTCTTATTATAGTTTATTATTATTGT
Organism: Trachelipus rathkii; assembly: GCA_015478945.1. Lineage (NCBI taxonomy): Eukaryota > Metazoa > Arthropoda > Malacostraca > Isopoda > Trachelipodidae > Trachelipus > Trachelipus rathkii. The sequence goes on from JABUQX010139668.1 coordinate 17,069, forward strand.
TATTATTAATTATTATTATTATTTTATTATTCATTATTATTATTATTTTATTATTATTATTATTATATATTTTTTTTATTTTTTATGTATTTTTAATTATTTTTTATTATTTTTAATTATTTTAATTATGTATAATTTATTATTATTATTATTTTATTATTATTTTTATTATTATTATTATTATCTAAGAATATTGATAATTCAATTTCAACTGTTGAATTATTTATTATTATGACTTTATGTTCTATATTAGTGTTAATGATTATGTGTGTTTATTATTCATGTTGTTTTATTAATCAATTATTATTATATTATTATTATTTTAATTTTATTTTCTATCGACAGCCAATAAAATTTTTGCTTTAACATTATTTGGATGGCTTTCATATTTATATTAATATTTGCGTGATATTTGAAGATTTCATATATGATACAAATAAAAATAGTAATATTGAATATTGGTAATTGATTTATTATTTTTTAAGTAATTAAATATAAATCCAAATTATTTTTATCAATTTAACTTGTAATTTAAAATAAGTATTGTGTATAATATTATATGTAACTTAATATTAATATTAATATCATTTAGTTAGTGTAATTTTAATAAAATGATTATAATTAGTTTTTATTTTAGTAATAATTATAATATTTTTAATTTAATATTATATGAATAATAAATTTATATAACTCAAAAAACTACTATAAATTTTCTAATATATTATTAAATAACATATATATTTATGTAATAGTATTTTATTATTATCTCGTTATTAAATTTACAAATTATTAATAAATATTATGTATACACATATTAATTATATATTAATTTTAATAATGCTTATTAATATTATTCAATATATTGATTAATATATTATTATTCGAAGGTTACTATTAATATTTTACTTAATACTTTCACATTAATATATAGTGTAAATATTAATATTACTTGTATAATCACTCACATTACTTTAATATTAATTAAGTAATTATTTTAATATTTCATTTAATAGAAACTTATTTAAAAGTAATTGTTATTGTTAATATTATTAATATTATTAATATTTATAAAATTTGTGGTTTTAGAGTATGATATTGATGTATTAATATTATTATTTATAATAAAATATAATTGGAAATAATTCTTCTAATGATTCATGAACTCTTATTAATAAGAATAATATAATATAAGTTGATTTGCTCATTCAATTAAATAATATTATCATTAATCTAGCCATATCTTATAATATCTTCAAGACAAGATTTTCTGTATTGAAAGGAACTTTAATATTTCAATTATTTTTTATGTTTAATATAAAACATATTAAAACAAAAATCTCATATTTTTTCAAAAGTATTAAACATTCTTTGATATTAAGAATAATTATTTATATTATTATTATGTTATTTAAGATTTATTTATGATTAATAATATTAATAATAAATTTAGAATTTTAATAATTATAATAATATGATAATGTTAATAATTTAATTAATATATATATATTTCTCATGCTCTATTTTTAGCATTGGATGAATTTTTTATATTATTGTGCAAATATTTAATATTATTTATATTATTAATATATTCATATTATTAATATTATTATATTATTCACATTATTTTATACTATTATTATTTTATTATTTCTGTATTATATATTATTATTAATTATTTTATTATTTTAATATAATTATTAATTGATTTTTATTAATCGTTTTTATTATTATTTATTATTCGGGTGAGATGGTAAATATTCTTAATTCATTGTTAATATAAATATTAGTCTAAAATTTCTTATTATTAACTCTCACATTATGTGGATTTCTCCATTATTGAGTTATTGCTCAATTTGACTCAATTTACTCATTAAATGTGCTCTCATTGTTAAGAATGTTCGTGCTTATATGGACCGCCGCTACAAAACGGACTTATTTACAATGCTAGAACGCATCAAACAAGCTTAGAGAGTTCTGTATATCTGACCATCCCGATTTTGCTATTCCTAAAGTACACAGGACAACTATGGTTTGATCCTTCATCTAGATAATAGTAAGCAATTAAATAGAATAGTTCCCCTCCTTGACTCATATTATAATTGGCATCTTAGTCATGCGCGGCCAATGTTTTTATTTTAGTGTTTTAGCTTTTATGCTATTTATTCCTCCCTCATAAAAATGGACACAAAAATGTCTTCACTCGACTGAACTTAAGAGTATGAAATGCTAGAGAAAAAGTACCGACACAAACAGCATAGGTCTGCATTAGAGATATAGTATAGATATCGCACGAAACTCTATATAGGATACATGGCCGTCAAGGAAATCGGTAATCCTTATAGCATCAGCTATGTCACTAAATTTATATAAATATATATATATATTAAATATATATATAATATATATATATAATTATAATATATACTATATATAATAATATATATATATATACATATATATATATTTAATATATATTATATTTATATATATAGTATATATATAGTATTATAATATAATATTATATATATATATATATATATAATATTATATATTTTTAATATATTAATATATATATTTTATTATTATTATATATATATATATATATATATTATAAATTATTATTATTATTAAATTATTTATAAACTAGCTAACTTTTTGTCAGCCGCTTTATGAGCGGGGTAGATGGTGCGTATACAGCCTATTATCACTCAATTCTTACACCCCGTACACTCATCTTGCGGCGCCCTCACCCACCTCCTCTTTATACACTCCCCTCTATGCGCCTCGCCAACCTCCTACCCTCTTCTCCCCCCATCCTCTCGGTGGTTGTCTTCGTCAGGATCTCTCTGTGAGACGTCCAGCTCGGTATGGTTGTGGTTCAGTCCTCAATTACTTCTTGTGTTGCTCCGGCCTTTGTCCTGGTCTCCTTACTATCCCTCCGCCTCACGGAAACTGCTATATTGGGCTGTAACATACTTCGAACGGGACTCTCTACATGTCATAATTGGTTGCCCGCATTCAGCTATCACTTTTATCATGCAATAATCCTTGGTAACGCACATTACTTCCTACCAAGAAGGCGCTTCCCTCTCCTTGATATACATCGGACGAATCTCTCCTGTCCTCACACGAACCTTCTATTTCGAATATTCTGCATCACTCCTACAATACCTTCTGGCTGGAATCGGTGGGTTCGATAATTTCACCAAAATTATGGCATTTTTAGTCAAAAATTATTTTGGAGGTTATAGAGACAACCGCTCTCGTCACTCAACCTTTTCAATATAATGGATAAAGTATCTTTCACCTCTTTTTCTGGACCTAGCATTCAATCCCCAACGTTTTCACACCCATACATTGCACATGGCCAGCTGGATAGCACGGGAAAATTTTTACGGAAGTTGAGACTTTTTTTGGCATCATCTGCATCTTTTTAATTTCGTGATAGATCCCCCCTCTCATATTTCTCATCGCACGACCACTCAAAGCCCGGTGCTATTATGGCTTTACCACACCATTCATAATGATTTGCTTTAAGTTTGCTTAACATGCAATATCAATCCCTCCCCCTTACCACTCCAACACAACCTTAATTTAGATATCTAAAATCTTTTATCATCTTCTTCAATACATCAATCAATACCTTCTCTTCTACTCTAACCTCATCTAACTTGGCCCTCTTATCTATCAGTTTTTTATCCTTCTCGGATATACTTACGGGTATATAACATCTATTTAGGACTTTTACACTATAACCCTATTTGCTATGAGGATTTATTTACAGGCCCCTTTTGGTCCACACAAGGTATTTATTTATCGTTTAGGAGGCGGAATCTTTCTTACAAATTCTCTCATCGTATACACTCAACCGTTGGCATAGATCCTCTCGCATCGTTTCTCTCTCACGACATTCTACATACTAAAAGACCATGATAAAATGTGCATATTTGCGCGAGCAGTTACATGTTCACGATCGGTGTGCTACTCTATCCTCCATCTATAATTCAAAGCGCGTTATCCCATATTTAGTTCTGTTTGTTAGTATCCTCTACCTCACCAATATATTTCAATACTACTCGCACAAATCGTATCAAGAATAGGTATACACAATTGTGGACGCGTAAAAGGGACAGTTACACTCTACTCTTTGATCAATACTTCTTCAAACTATTACATCCGTAAAAATACTCACTCTCTCATCCTCTACTCTTACTACTTCTCCACACACATTCTGCTATTCTTCTTATATTACAACATTATGCCTCACTATCTTCATAATCTAAAAATTATTTACCCTAATACTACCATGATTCCTAATAGTGATAGATTATTCTAAATATACCATTCCACGAGCACGACGCTTCACATCCTATTGTCGACCTATTCACATGCTCTAGATCATATGCTTTTTCTTCTAAGAATGTCACCAAACCATCACAATATATTCTTTTCTTCTCAAAAATTACTCTATATACAACAAGATCTTTACGTAGGTGAGGTAACACAGTGTAGGGTTAGCACTATCACAATCTCGTTATTCATAAATTCCTAAATCTTCCCTTTCGTACTCTTTTTTAAACACTTTATATATTTCAAGATTTTTTTGCTTAACTTGATTTATCCTCGCTTTCGAGGGATTAAAATCTCTGGTATTCTCTCAATCAATATTCTTCGCTAGTCAATTTTGTACGGATGATAATCTTAACGCACTCATATAATTGTAGCTCTTATACGTATCAGAATTTTTCGTTCGCAACATTTACTCATCTCTTGAATCCTATCGCCTTGTTCCGCCCCTATATACTCCAAGGTGGCAAGATAAACATTCACTACTCCTCACCACTATACTCTTCGAAGCCTTATAGCAGTTTTCCGGGATGTAGTACATTTGTGTGATTGTTAGTGCCCACTCTCCACATTATGTTAGAATATCATTAAAATTCAATAGTTTATTACTTATATAATAATTAATCCTCCACCCTTTACCTCCAGTTCTAGATATATTACAATGGTAATCCAAGTAAGACAGCCACATGGGCCATTCCGGACACTGCCTGCAGCATTTTTGGCTTGTTTTTGTTTCTTCATATTTATGTCACTATATCATTTAGAGCCGTTAAATTTAATAGTTTCCTCATTATATAGTTTTAGGAGTGTTTCTCTCGACAGCCCCTCCCTAGGTAAGCATGCATCATTGCCTAAGCCATTAATAGTGATTTCCCAAAAAAACTAATCAAGCTCATAACAACTTCTTCACAAGTCCTTAGTGCACTCATTTTGCTATTTCTCTCTCTCACCACTCCATCCAAATTTCGCTTCTTCCTTTTTCTATGTTTGTGTGTGGTAGGAATTTGACTTTTCAAATACTTTTCTTCAAATAATACATCACTCATCTCAGTTCCTGGCGGTAGGCACCTGAGTGCGCCTCCTCCTATCCCATATCCAATCGCATCTCCTCCTATATCCTCTCTGATTTTCTTCCAAATCCACACATCATATATTCTCTCAACCTTTCATACTATTTGTTATTAAGCTGCTTTCCCAAGACATCAATTTACTTTATTACCGACCTCATAAGATTTCTACCCGTTCTCAATACTTTTCTAAATTTTCTATAATCATCCAGTTTTTTTCTTTTGGTGTCTACTTATAGCTCCTCTCGCCTTCTTCTCATAATTCAAAATATCTCAAATACCATGCTCCTCGGCTTGTGGTCGATTTCCACTAGGCTAACCTTTATATTCCTTAGAAAGGTCTACATTATTCTTCTCACTTCCTTTCTATCTTCACGGTTTTCCATCAATCCATTTGCTCACGTGATATGTCCCTCACGCCCTAAATTTTTCTAGTCGTATATATCAGCTCTAACCCTCATTGTACTAACCTCACATTAGCCCCACCTCACATGATATAGAGTTTAATCCCCTTATACACATAATCTTGCTTGCAGCCTTCCCATAGGTCTTTTCAGTGACTACTCACACATCCCCCATACCCTTGCTACAAGCCGCTGTAACAATTAATCTGCTATTCATTCGGTACAATTCTTTCCCTCCCCCTCACCTCCCAATACTTTGAGTAACACGCTAGCGTCACGCTTTTCATTCAGACTAACTTGGTCACTTCACAAATAACTCTGACTAAAAGCACTTGCAACATTACATGCTATCGTTTTCATATGCTTTAAATATTTTCACTGGTATTCTCTCCATAGATGCACATGCTCAGTTCCATCTTTATATTCATCCTATATTATCTCTAAAGATTTCCTCCTCACACAAATAGCGACTACACAAACTACCGTTTAATCCATGACAATTCCTTATAGCTATGCACAACCTAAAACAAATAAGTGACTAGGTCCTCGATAGTCACCCTCTCCCTCCTTCGTGTCCTGAGTTTCTCCTCATACTCAAAAGCGAGATTTGTTTGACTAAGTCTCAGATATTACTCAGTCTCAAGTCGTCCTACGATCTTTCCCCAATTTATTACATCAACAATCAATCTACGAATTCTAAGTGATATTCACAATTCCACAACGCGTGTGACACATCACACATGCATATACCCCTCACAAATGTATACTTATGATTATCATTTTTTTAAACCACGTAATATACAAAATACTGCTCATCTAGTATCATCTAAGCTGTGACTTTCTTTGCAATCACTCCATCAACGTAGTTATAGACTTTCGGTAGTTTCGCTATTCAGATTTTCCTTTGATAGGTACTGAGAACTCCAGAAGGTACAATTATGTCTCTGACCTTATAAAACCTTCATTCATGACAACTCTCTCAATGTAGCCTCCTTTAGATTTCCAAGACAATTATACCGCTCGCACAATACCATTCTACAACTCATATATGATAGGTCTCTTTGATCATCCTATAAAATACAAATATCTACATCCAGGGGGATACTTGCGCTCACATCCTCCTATCAATATCTCTCTAGAATACTTCTCTTCTTATTCAGCGATAAATCATTTATCTTTCTCTCTCTACTCTTCGCTCACTATATCACAGTGGTGGATATATCGTTCAGATAAATAGGAGTTATTATCAGAACTTTAACCCACATTTCCCCTCATTTGACATTTTGTGTACAATGCATTTTATTCTTACATTACAAAAAGTAAAGAATCTATCTTTAAAACCCAGTATTGTCCTCAGCGAAACTTCGTTTTCATCAATATTCCAATTATAAATGAGAAAAGACTCTTTAAATGCATAATAATTGGACTCTATTTGCAAGTTTTAAAAATCTTGGAAGAGTTAATAACCTCAAATTTTTTTGAGGAGGCTATTTGCTTATTCAGTTATTCCTGCTGACATATTTTTATTCTAAAATCTACCTCGTACACTTGTCCGCGTTAGCTGTCAACAATCAGCGATAAATACTCCCGGTATGAGATTAACCATTACCTCTGATTTGGAACTTCATAGTTGGAATTCTGGGCCGGACGAAATCTCAGCATTACTCCCTCTCTTCACTCGTACGAATTATATCGTCATAATAGAGTCTATTCAATATTGTTTAACTCACGTCAATCATAATAATGGCTCCAAAGTTTCAATCAGTCCCTCCGCCGTCTGATCCATACGGAATTCAACTTTTCACAAATTTATATACTTAATTTTCTTATCAAACTATTCTTAAATATAATGACTGCTCTCACAAAAATCTTTTAAGTATATACTCAACTGACACTAACTACATTCATACAACGAGGACCCGACTTTATTATTGAGCTCCTTAAACTTAATAGGCTGCATCCATCATCACTCTGCTCTCTCTCTACTTCTTGGCAATAAATATTAATTCAAAACTCACCATAGCTTATCTCTCCTCCACCATAAAACTTGGCATATGTCAACGGGATCATCAGTATTGATTCTTCCGACTTCTAAAATCATCAAGGTTATCCCACCTTGTAGGTGGCTTCCAGGTCAAATCAATAGGAGCTATCTACCTTGTTCATGCCCAAGGTCATGCCGCTTGACTCGAACCCCAACACTTTGACAACAATCGATAAATTCCGATACCTTGATTGAGTTAAATAGATGGAGTAAATTAACCAGAGATGGTAAAATAAAAAATGTATAATATAGAATCTAATAGACACAATCTAATAACTAGTTTTATCAAATGCTTACTCTCACCATAAACTGTCATCGATCTCCCATACCTTCGCTACGGATCGAGAACGTTGAACGCACGACAACCTATTTCACAATTATAGATTGCAACCAATTTTAGAGCAATAAAGATAATCTATAAATTTATACAAGCTCTTTGATACGGGTCAACCCACACAAAGGAACACGTATGCCAAATATTTATATGAATTTCTCAGGCTCACATAAATAGTTTAAGGATCTTTAGCTATTTAATATTGACTCGAATATCTCACTTATACAATTAATAATTTTATGTCCCGTCTCATAATATATACAATTAACAGGCTTTGGTGCTAGAAATAAGTCGCTTTAGTATCACTAAACTGTAACAACGCTATAAATAATTTTTTCGGGAGTTAGTAATGGTTCTTGTTTCACGTGAGTCCTTCAGTTTCTTCACGTAGGCACATTTAGTGAATTCGACCTAATAGGGAGGCTCTATCTAAAAACTATAGATGTTTTTCTTCCCCATCTCTACACTAGTAAGATTTTTCTAGTAAGAGAGTTTTGCTCGCATCAGTCCTTCTCTAAGTAACATCTCTAAATTTAATAAAATATTCTGGTTTAGGAATTACCTCAAAGCTACTCAATACGGATATTAAAAAATTAACTTACTTTTTTAGGTATTTTTTAAAATTCCGATCACACAGCATTTTGCAAGGACCATTACAGAGTGTATCTTGATGTATAAAGTTTATTCCTACGTTAAAGATATATAGCCAAGTTCTTTGTTATTCAGCGCACATATTTCACCATCTCATTTTAGTTTGATATTAGATAAAACTTATTTATTAACACTTTTTAAAAGATTTTACGAGGACTAGGAGTTACCGATAGATTCAGTATAGGGTATATATATATATATATATATTATATATATATATATATATATATATATATATATATATATATATATATTATCAATATCATCATCGCTCTGTATTTGACTACTGAAAGATGGTATAACCTAGATTCAAATAAATAATATTAGTTCCTTTAGTTTTTAATTTATTAATGGAGAACAAATTTCTATTTCTTTTGTTCATCAATAATTATAATCAGTCTTTTCTCCAGCCATTTGATCCGAAAATTTACATATGTGTTTTTTGATTCTGGCTAAATAAAATATTTGATAATTTTTTTTGCTAATTTTGCCCATTCGTTCCTTTTTTTTTTCTTCAAGCATATATACTTCCATATATTTCTCTGTGTTGTTAATTTTTATTTATTGTTCTTCTCTTGTGTGAGAGTTAATCTAACAGGTAACAATACCTGTTCAAACACCTTTAAACAAAAACAAATTTACCACGAAAACTAATTTTCAGCACACTTACGTTGCTCTAAGCTATTCTCAATCATCTTTTGTATTCATTGACGTGTTTATTATTTGAATATTAAATTTGCCCAAGGTAATTATTAGCTTGTTGATCATTGTTGTTGGTAGCTATTAGCTTATTTTTAATCGTAGTTCTCAGATTTCTAGGTCCAGTACCATTTTTTTTCTTGTAATTTCTCAGAACTTGAATAAATCTGTACAAATAAAACCATCAAATCTTACTTCATTTGGTATACCTTCCATTTATGTTCATAAACAATATATCTTCCCAATTTGGTGTACTGAACATTTTCTCAAGTACTGAGAGGTAATAACTTTGGTGAGACTGTCTACCTTCTAACTATATATTAGATTTTTACTTTGTTATTGTTATTCTCTTTTTAAAGCTTATTAAATGTTGATACATTATTCTGATATATGTATCTTAATGTGTCTAAATATTGTTTACCAATTTATATATATATATATATATATATATATATATATATATTATATAAATAATACAGTATATATATATATATATATATATATATATATATATATATATATATATATATATATATATATATATATATATATATATATATATATATATATATATCAAAGGCATGGGTCCATGGAAGCAAGGGAAGGAACGCTTTCCTAGTAAATAAAAGATAATTTCAAAAATTTAAATAATTTAATCCTTAAACAATTACATATTACAATTAATCATTCTATTTTAATAATTTTTCATTTGATTGCAAATCACATAAATAGTATTGGATACGATGTATTTTTACCATTCGTTATCAGTTTTGATTTTGGTGAGAGAGAGAGAGAGAGAGAGAGAGAGAGAGAGAGAGAGAGAGAGAGAGAGAGGGAGAGAGAGATAGAGAGGGGAGAGAGAGAGAGAGAGAGAGAGAGAGAGAGA
>JABUQX010139669.1:0-7500 GCA_015478945.1 Trachelipus rathkii
ATTCTAGCGATTAATTTTTTCATAATACTTCAATCTTTGGTCTTGAAAGAAGGGTTTGGGAAGGCATAGAGATCTGCTGCGTAATAATGGTGTTTCCTGTCTTGTTTGAAAAGAGGAAATATCCTGAATCAGTAGAATACAGCGAGTCTAAAAGAGATTATAGGAAGAGGTAAACCAACTCTGTTTTTTCTAGCCATGATTGCAGTTTTATAAAGATTGGTGAATATCTTTCGTTCCAATTTCCTAGGCGTGGTAAGACGACGTTTAAGTCGATGAACCAATCAGAAAGGATAGTTCTGAGAGAAATTCATTTTCAAACTGAGTTCACCTATCAGTGATGACATATGATGGCATGCCGAATCGAGAAATCCATTGTAAGAAGTCGTATGAAACCGATTTTCCAATGGTGTTTTGACAGAGGAAAGCTTCCATTCCATCTTCGAATTCCGATACATAGGTACACGTGAGAAGAAATCGAATGTTTACTGAGGATCTCAGGAATTGCAGTTTTTGGCCGTAAGGAGTCACTGACCAATACAAGGTGTGGAACAAGTTTCAAAAGCCGCTGGAAGGAATTTCTAATGGAATGGCAGGTTGCTTTGTATGATGATGAATCTTGGAATTTAATATTGATGGCAAAATTGAGTACACAAAAGAATATCTTTCATCCATATTGGGCCAAAACATACCCGCCCCGGTGCTTCCTAAAACGAAGAGAAGCTTGAAACCTGGATGAGACATACCGACCATGGACGACCCTTGAAATTAAATTTGTTACGATTTGCTTAGAAGAAAAGAACGAAGGATGAGGAAGTAGTATTTCACACCAAATTTGAAGATTAGTCATAAGTGCAAAAGCACGAAAGTCTTGGCTTTAAGTTTTGCAATTCTTCATTATTTGCTTGTGTCGAGTACTTAATGAGGCAGGATGATCATTACTGGATCGATGAAATAGATGATATCCGAAATGTGATAAAGCATAAGCTACTACGCTTAACTGATTCTTTAATATATATAATATATTTCTTAAGAGAATTTATATACTTATGTTATTATATATTATATATATTATATATTATATTATATATATAGTATATTTATACTATTATATATTATATATTATATACTAATTCATATTTTTATATTAATATAATCATTGTATTCTATATTATATTTAGTATTCAGTTATATATATATGACTTAACTATATATATATATAATATATTATAATAATATATATATATACTATATTTATATTATATATATTTATATGGATAATATATAATTAATTGTCTATTATATTTATTACATATATATATATATATATTATATATATATATATATATTAATATATATATAATATGGCTGAAGAGACGTATTCAAATGATAGAAAGATGTCTGTGCTGGCGATCGCTCTTTGCTGGAATTTCTGCTTAAAAGAGGAGAAAGGGTCATGATCTGTACACAAGAGACATTTGGGCTACCTTTCTAAAAAGGTTTTAAATGACAGAGACAAAAATATGCTCCTGAGAGTTATCTGTCGAAGGTAATATCTTCTTTGTTTGTGTAAGTTAATTTCTTGCTGTAAAAATCAATAGGTATTGGTTCACCATCAATAATCTGATGTAGTGCAGTTTTAATTTTGACTTGAGAAGCGTCAGTGACCAATTAGAGATGAGTGACATCTGGATGAGAGAATTGGAGAGCTGCTGCGTCAGATATGGCAATTTTAATTTCCTGAAATGCTTTAGAGGCTTCCGGAGCCAAAAAAGAGATAGATTTGCTAGGACAAAGTTTGTACCAATTCCGATTAGAGGATCAAACTAACAATTAGAAAAAATTAGGAGTCAAACGACGAATAATCATCCTATCATACGACGCACAAACGGAGCGGACTCAGAACTAGAGTCAATTGGCAAAGGAGAAAGAAATTTCAGATTTTTTAAACAATCAAGTTGTACTGATAAATATGGGATTTAGTAAATATTGTTAACCTAATATGTCTAGATGTGGTTGCAATAAATATAATTATTTTTAGCAAAAATACAGAAGGCTGGTTGAGAACACATGATGAGTTGGAGTAATTTGACGCAAACTTTTTTTGTGTATGTTCTTGATTCTCTGAGAAACTAATAAGTCGTACAGATAACATAAGAAAAAAGATAAATAATTCGAAATTTAATTAATCATATATTTTGCAGTAGGAAAAGTAGCTCCAAAGATATGGCAGAACAGACCAAAGCAAATATAATACAATGAAAAAGAATCCAAAAAGTTGGTCGTACATGGGCAGTTTTTTTCTATAGTCTTCATGGAATGATAGGCGACCTAATCAATATGCTCTGAGAGATCTATTTTATCTATATAGCTTGGTACCGTGAAGTTTATGAGAAACTGTTAAAACATAAGGAAAAGCAGATACGATCTGGTTTTGTATAGAATTCAAGGTTCATAAATCACCACTGAGGCGCCATCACGCTGGGGCTTCTTGGAACGAGATGGAGGTGCCGACAAGGGAATTAAGAAGTCGAATGATCCAGCTTTCAAAAGAGTCATTAAACTCAGTTTTTCGCACTGCTAATTTTATCCACTCCTAGACGGCGAATTTAGCATAAACAAGGGGAGTGTCTCGTCTCTATAAGGTGAAAACATTTATTAGTTTTATTTTACTTTTATATTTTGTAAAGGGTTGACAGGTGACGTAAAGAGATGGAAAATTCCCAAAGATGAGTTACTAACGGATAAGAAGCGAAATGCTATTAAATGGAGATTGCACTGAATTATTTAAAATTTGAATAGGAGCCTGTAAGTTAGTAGTGAAATCTAAAGTAAGTTTCTGACCACAATCCCAAATTAATAAAATGATGAAAGAATCCATTACCGAGAAGAGGGTTGCTATGTCGCAGCAAGAAAGGTCCATTGAAACTCGCGTCGAAGGGATGGTAACGTTAAAAATGCTGTAAGTTCACCATGACACTTAATAGGAGTATTATTTTTTGAAGTACATGAAACTGCGGTAGGAGAAAGAGAAAAATTACGTGCCATTGATGTAGGGCTGTTATACATGCGAAAGTGTCGACTAAAAAGTCTATGGTTTTTCCAAAAATAGAAACAGCAGTTTTGAAATGCGAGCCCAAAATGGCGCTTATTGGATCTCGCTCTATTCGTTTTTGAAATAGGAACAGGTGATGAGGCACGAGAAGATGCAGGTGAAGAAGGTCTAGATGAAGGATGCATTTGTAAGCCTTCTTTATGACCCTTGACACCAAGAAGGCAATTCCGAGCTTGTGTACCAAAATATAAGTGCGATCGACAAACTTTAGGTTTCTGATCTCTATGAAAAGGTTTAAGGCAAAAAGAAATAATAGATGAAAATTGTTAACAGGATTTGTAACTACAGGAGCGCAGCTCGCTGCAGTTTGAGACGAAGGATTGGCAAAGAGCAAAAAATCGTTGGCTAATGCACCTAATTGTTCCGTGAGAGAGAAGTTTGGCGGGCTTACAATAGGACGAATAATAAAATATGGAGGAGGGAAGCAGCGTCAAGAAAACGAAGAGAACGATATCTTCACCGACATTTAACTTAGAAGCTAAATTTAAAATGTCGCGAAGAAACGTAGACGGCCTACTAGGAGCTCCTGAAACATATCTGTTTTGCTCTGTTCGAATAGGGAAATGATGGATTCCTTGAGGAAAGAATAATTTTTATTCTCGAGTTCAGAAGGAGAAATGCGAGAAACAATTCTGCAGGAAGGTTGGAAAGGGTATGATAAAAACGAGTTTGTTTAGAAGTAATTCTAGCAAGAAAAAATTGGGTCTCTAAAATGTGAAACCAGGAGAAACATCAGCCTAAAAAATACAGCAACTTTAATCATTACCTGAGCCAAATCAGCAGTGTCCGATTCCTCGTTGTCTGGCATTGTGATATGAATTCACTGTTGAAAGTTTTGAAGTCCTGATTGAAGTTCTTGGTGCAAAAAATTATATCTGAAGGTGCTGGGTGTTTTTCTCCGGGTTCACCAATTATATAGTTGTCGCTTGACGTCGAAGTAGGTGGTCCCGTTTGAAGGTCACTATATAGTTAAAGATGAAAGTTTTAAAAGTTTGTAGTTCACCAACTACTACAGTGACGAAATAGGCCACTGGGTTTTACTTATCTCTTTAGGAACTCGAAACATTCAATTTCGGAATTATCTTTTTAGTAAAGTGGAAACAAAGTTTGCAATACGTTATCTTTTTAAGAATGGAAACAAAGTTTCCTAGGAAACAAAGTTTCCTATTAGAATTATTTTTTTAGTAAGTGCAGAACAAAGTTCTGCAATTAGATATTTCTTTAAGAAAGGAAACAAAGTTTCCTATTAATTGTCTTTAAACAAAGTAGCTCAAGGTTACTATAGGATTAAAAAAATCCGAAGACAAATGATGATTTATTCAACGAATAAGTAATAAAAGTTGCCCGTCTGTTGAGATACTCTTTATCTTTATAAGTTGAATGAGCAGTCACCGCCTTTCCCTGAATTTGCCTCCTTTACCTAATTCTTCTTTTCGATCGAGATTGACGATCGAGATTCGGAGTGGCTTCCTTTTCCTGAACTTTTCCTCCCATTCTGAAAGCTGCGTTTTCTTGTAATTTGAAGTCTGGAAGAGAGAGTTCTGGAGAGAACAGGGAGTGTACAGTAAGTCTTCTATTTCTTCTGATTGGTATCTCAACGAGATCGAGCTTTATATACAATATGATATTTGTCGCACTTATGTCAAAATTTTGCTTATGATAAGCCATCATATGTATCTTAAAAACTATTAGTGCTACAGTAAAAAGGAATACATTTTTGGAATCAGCGTAATATTTTAGTTATGTAACACTTTTAAAAAATTATAAAAAAATCGGTTTTAAAAAAAAGTGAACAAAATGTAGAATAGTAATTTTAAACTTATTTTAATTACGTAACCTTACGTTGGACTTTAATGTTGGGGTGTGTTTTTAAATAAAGAGAACCCAAGGGTTGACCGCAGAGATGGCAAGAGTCGGGGTCTCTCGGCCTTCCGGGGAACGACAGGGTAGGACTATTTCCCCCCCTCGGGGAGGATCTCCGGACCCCCGCTCTTTGGTTATTTTGTGGGTGTCACGGAGGGTTCTCCGCCCTCCCCTACAGGGTATGGAAAACGTCCCCCCCTATGTTCCCCGTCGGCTCAAGCCCCGGATTGCCGTAAATATATATATATATTATATATAATATTATATATTATAATATATATATTATATAGATATTATTTATATATTATATATAATATTATATAATATATATATATTATATATATTTATATATATATATATATATATATATTCATACTTGTACACGTACCTTTTGAAATAAATGACAAAATAACACAGATTTAGCGATTTCAGACCCCGTTACAATGAACTGTGATGAAGATGCCAGATGTTCGATAGAATTTTTCAATTAAGACAAACATATTAATTGTTATTTATTATTCATTTATTTCATTAATCATACTTATTTAATAATTTTCAAAAGTAAATTTTTATGCAGAATCTAAAAATGTACTCCTTTTTAGTGTAGCATTAGTAGTTTTTAAGATACATATGACGGATAATGGAAAGGCTGGCCCAGTTTGAGTGAATCATAAAGATTACGTCTCAATTTTAAACTAAATTCAACAAATTAACAATGTGGAAAACTTGACCATTTACTTACGTAGCATTATTAACAAAGTATTCTCAAGCAAAAATCAACCCTAATCATGTTTATAGTTGGACAACTTTATATTTTCAGCCTCAAATAAAATGATGAAATGAGCAAAGTAAAATTTTAACCCAAATATCTATGCTTCTTTAGTATTTCTTTAGAACTAATGAATATTTTAAAACTTTCTAGGTTTCCATTATTTTAAACTTTTCCATCTCTTCCATAGCGCATTCCATTCCTAATAAAAACCAAGACTTCCACTTGAAAATTTAACCTTTTGAACTGTCGGAGTTGGTAGAAAATGGATGCTCTATTGTTTTGTTAACGATTCATCAAAGTATAATTGACCTTTTGCATGTTTGACAGAGACGTTGATCGATTTGCCAAAATGTTATTATTATAAAGCTTTGACATAAATAACATCTTGTATATTTAAATTAGCATTAATGTACCCATTTACAATATGAAATGGGCAAATGGTTTCAAATTATTTTCTTCGAGGTACTGAGAAACTCCAGGTCCAGAGAGAATAACCTTATTTTCATTCTGCGTCTGTTCAATATATTATCAACCTTTTCTTGAAGAAATCTGATTATTTCATTCCCCTCTTCCACTGATTGGTTAAGCTTAACAATCATTGTCTCTTGCTCGATCTGCCTGTCATCGAAGGTCACTAGCCTACTATAAAAATTTTCAATTATAGTATATATATATATATATATAATATATATATATATTTATATATATTATATATATATATATATATATATATATATATGATATTTATATATATTTTTATATTATATATATATATATATATTATATTGTAGATTATGTACGTACTACGCGAGGTAGTATTTCAAAACCTAAAAAGCTCGCTTATATGATAACCTCGCAACGTTTACGATACAACTATTAATATACTATATTATATATATATATATATATATATATATAATATTATATATATATATATATAATATATTAATAATATATATATATATATATATATATATATAATATTATATAATATATATATATAATATATATATATATATTATATATATTATATATATATTATTATATATATATATATATATATATAAATATATATTATATCTATATATATATATAATATATATATATATTATATATTATATATTTATATATATAATATTATATATATATTATATGAAAATTTTTGTTAGGTTAGGTTCAGTTTAGGTTAGGTAGGTTAGTATGTAACTTAACCTAACCTACATAAACTAATCTAACATAATTTGCAAAATTTATATTATAATATAATATAATATATATATATATATATATATATATATTTATATATACTAAATATATAATATCAGTTTGTGACCAAATAAAACTTCCGAGGTTATGCAAAAACTACGCTAGTTTTTGTGAAGTTCTTGAAACACTACCTCTCGCTGTTACATACATAATTCTAAAATATGCTAGTATATATATATTATATATATAATATATATAATATAATATATATTATATTATATATATATATAATATATATTATATTAATATATAATATATTATATATATATATATATAATTTAATAAATAATAAAATAATTATTTAAAATTCAATATATTATAAATATTTATCTACATATATATATTAGATATATTCTCTAATATATTTATAATATATAATAATATATTTTATTATATATATAATATATTATTTATATATATATATATTAGTATATATATATATATATATATATATATATATATATATATTATATATAATATAATATAT
>JABUQX010139669.1:17500-20082 GCA_015478945.1 Trachelipus rathkii
CTGTATTAATATAAGAGGAGCCCAACCATTCAGTGTGGTTTACGTTGAAGTCCCCTAGGTAGAGGATTTCAGTACTTGGATGAGAAGAAGTAAAAGTCTCGTGAGAGGTTGTAAGATATTTATAATGAGCCGAAAAATCTGTTCCATTAGAGGAGCTGTAACAGAAGCACGAGATAATGATAATAGTAGAAAGGAAGTTTTTATCAGCAGGAAAACCGAGAAGGTCAGCCCACTTCTTTTTGGTGAAAGCACGCTTAGCCTGACGAATAATATCTCTGCAACGATTATTAGTTGAAAGAAAATTAGCAAGAGTGATAGGAGAAGGAGAAGTTTTACATTTCTGAAAGGCATTCTCTCTCTCTCTCTCTCTCTCTCTCTCTCTCTCTCTCTCTCTCTCTCTCTCTCTCTCTCTCTCTCTCTCTCTCTCTCTCTCTCTCTCTCTCTCTCTCTCTCTCTCTACATATATATAGCAGAATATATATATAAATATATATATATATATATATATATATATATATATATATATATATATATATATATATATATATATATATATATATATATATATATATATATATATATATATAAGGAAAGTAGGAAGAAGAGAGTAAGGAAAAAATATAAAAACTTTTTGAATAAATATTCCATTTAGGCAATTAAAAAAAAAAATATTGCAAAAAGAAACTGCAAAAAATTTGCAAGTTCAAAAAATGCATCAAGTTTCCAATAATAAAAAACTTTGAAAGAAAATAATGAGAAAATTTTTACAAATTTGTTTTTGTTTTTTTTTTGTTTTTGTTAAGTATTTTTTTTAGTGTTTTATTTTTAGTTTTTATTCTTTTTACAACATCTATTGAATAACAAATTTTTTTTTAAGTTGTATAAATAGTTTTTTTTATAGTTTGTGTATTGTTTTAAAAAGTTTTACATCATGAAAAAATGCACTCAATCTCTATGCATAAGTTTATTTACTCCTATAAATTAACTCCATAATAGATGAGTCTTACAAAAAACACTGCAAAATCGGATCTGTACCAGTAGTCGGGTGATATATATATATATATATAATATATATATATAGAATTTATTATATAAATTTTTAAATAAATATATATATATATATATATATATATATATATATATATATATATATGCAGAAGAAAGATATAGAGATATATATATATTTATTTATTTATACATATATATATATATATATATATATATATATATATATATATATATGCTATATATATATATATATATATATATATATATATATATATATATATATAGTTTTTATATATATATATATATATATATATATATATATATATATATATATATATATATATATATATATATATATATATATATATATATATATATATATATATATATATATATATATATATATATATATATATATATATATATATATATATATATAGAAAGTAAAGCCCTTGGATTAAAATTTTTCATTTATTTAGTTACACAAAAACAAAAGACACATATTGATTTAAAAAACAGATTCTTCACAAAAATAATTTTAAAAAAATAATTAAAAATTTACAAAGTTGCGAGCTTTCGTCTCCATCAGGGAGACCTCTTCAGGCAAAGGAACAACACATCTGAAAACTGCCAACGTAGAAAGCACCTATTGTTAGTTGGTTATCTTCTTCAGAGATTTTTGGAAGTATCTTGAAGACTTCATATATTCATTTTGTAAATGGTCTAATTTTACCTCACCAGGTTGTTTATTAAAATTGTTCGAATTATAGATACAGAATGATTCCAGGACTCTTCTTGCTTTTGTATTGGTAACATTTCTAATGTTTTCCATATTGTCGGTGATAATAAGGTGATTAAAGGATCTTCTATGATATGTAAGAGCTGAATTAATACTGTCTTTTTCTAAGTCTGCCAAGTGTTGTTTTCTTCTTCTTGAAAAGTCCATAGTTTCACCTACATATATTTTTTCACAGGATGTACAAGGTATTTGATATACGCAGCTGACAGAAACATTTTCTTTACATTTAGGGGGTCTAAAAGTATTTTTTAGAGAAATAAGATTGGAAGGGATAAGAGTAATATTTTTAGGCAAAATTTTTTTAATATTATGTAGTGGGAAATGAGGTATGGGTAGAAAAGAAGAATTTTTTGTTTTTGGAGGATTGGAGCCATAATAACTCCTTTTAGCTTTTTTGTACCCTTGATCAATAATGTGATTGGGATATAATAAGGTGGTAAAAGTTTTATTCTATATTTTTTATTCTATATAAAATAAATACTGCGTTAAAGTAGTTTATCTTCATATATATATATATATATATATATATATATATATATATATATATATATATATATATATATATATATATATATATATATATATATATATATATATATATATATATATATATATATATATATATATATATATATATACTTTTTATATATATATATATATATATATATATATATATATATATTGAAGCGGCGCACGAAACGCGAAAGCGTTTCAATGATAAATGCGAAAACGGTTAAACACCTACCTTCCGACTGAACGTAAAGTGGGCTGTTTG
>JABUQX010139670.1:0-17500 GCA_015478945.1 Trachelipus rathkii
TAAACTTATATTTTATAAAATTGTTATTTTAATTTATCCGTTTTCGGTAAAATACTAAAATAAATAAGTGATTTCATTAGTTGAAGTGTTTCCTCCACTGAATTTACTTTTAGACTTTATATTACCATTTTGTTTATCTTTTGAATATTAATAGTGATACTTTGTGATAATGTGATAATGTTAATTAATAATAGTTTTGATAGTGGTGGAATAATATTAAATATGGTGAATAGTGGTGATCTCATTCCACAATTATACATTAAATAAAAAATTAATAAATGAAATCATATGGAAGAAGGTGTAACCAGCATGCGTTGGTTTTACAAATGCTACAAACATAACACCTAACCAAGACACACAATTTCACCACACGCAACAAATATAATATCTATATATATATAATATAATATATATAAAAAAGATTATTATATAGTCACTAAGCGAAAACATTAATTCCACTTTTACAAGGAATAATTAAAAATAAAAAATTATTTAATAACTATAAATATATATATAATAATAATTATATAATAACTAATAAATAGGCACTATATATAAATATAAAATACATATGTTATCATATTATATATATATATTATATATATATTGATTATATATATATAGATAAAATATATTATCTATATACTATTATATATATTATATATTATTCATATATAAACTCAAAATATATATATTATATAAAATAAAATATAAAAATATATATACTACTTATTATTATAAATATTATATAAATTATTATATTATATAATATATATAATAACGCATATATATATATACAATTATATAGGCTATATCTATATAATATAATATATAGTATATAATATATATATTTAATATACTATATATACTATAAAATGATATACAGTATTAATATCACTATCCATATATATATATATAATTAATTAAGATATTAATATATAATATAATATAATCAGATTTAACTATATACTATATATATAGTAAATAATACAATTAAAATATAATATATAAATAATATATATATGAGTATATTATATATTATATTATATTATATTATTTATTTATATATATATACTACTCACCAATATTATTATATTATATATATAATATATATATATTCATATATACCAAACATATTGAGAATATAAATACTATTAAATAGGGTCTATGAGAACTTATATATTTATATATATAATATATCTACAAACTAGTATATATATATATATATAGTATAATATCGTGGATATATACAAAATTTATATATATATAATAATCATCTGCGAAAAGTGCTATTTTAGTTTATATATATATATGTACATTTATATATATATATATTTTTATATATATAAATGGAAATAAAATAGTACTGATTATAAGTTTACTTGGCAAGCAAAGGAATAATATATATATATATATTTGACAATTGTAATTTATTTTTTCTAGAATTTTTTGTTTAATATTTGTTTTTATAATACTTTCTGCCTTTCAATTCTTTCTTTCTTTCTATCTTTCTTTGATTCTTTCTTTCTTTTTATGTTCTTTCTTTTATCTTTCTTTTTCTTTCTTTCTCATTTTTATTCTTTTTCTCTTTCTATCTTTTTCTTTTTCTTTCTTTATTATCTTTCTATATTTCGATAATTTTTATTTTTCTATTTTTCAATCTATCAATGAGCTTTTTCTTTCTTTCTTTCTTTCTCTTTCTTTTATTCATTCTTTCTTTATTCTTTTCATTTTTTCTTTATTCCTTTTTTTCTTCCTCAGTCCATTTTACTTATTTCTTGTTTCTTTTTTTTCTTTCTTATTATTTTCTTTTTCTTTCTCTCATTTTCTTTTTCTTTC
This sequence comes from Trachelipus rathkii, assembly GCA_015478945.1. Taxonomy (NCBI): domain Eukaryota; kingdom Metazoa; phylum Arthropoda; class Malacostraca; order Isopoda; family Trachelipodidae; genus Trachelipus; species Trachelipus rathkii. Next base: position 1,840 of record JABUQX010139670.1, read on the forward strand.
TTTTGTCTTTTTCTTTTTCTTTCTTTCGCACTTCATTTTCACTTTCTTTTTCTTTCTTTCTTTCTTTATTTCTTTATTTATTTCGCTTTTTCGTATGTATTTCCTTACTGTAATTTTATTTCTTAACCCTTTACTGCTTGGGTGGACTATTTAGTCAAAATCTGAAAAACGTGTTTTATTTAATAATTAGCCAATGTACTGTAATTAACGTTTCTTACCAAAAACACGAAATAGCCTAATTTTACTTGAAAACAGTTACTATCTGGCTTAAAATTTTATAATTTGAAAGTCCTTAAAAAATTAAAAAGTTTTTGGTAAAAATTTTCTATGCTGTGTAGCTAATTTTCTCATGGTATGGCTAAGTGGACCATTTTGTCACCTGTTGACTCGCTCTTCAATTGCCTTTATGTAAACCTACCAATGTTATCGCAGTGTACGTCTAAGTAGACGTAGGCATTTTAGTAGGCATTTTAAAATTTGACGTGCCCAAGTGGACATTTTTGTCCACTTTCGTAACTTACTATCAAAGCTGAAATATTTTTAATTAATATAATTAGCAGTTGGCCCAGTGGAAATGTGCCTATTAAAAATAATTTATTCATCAATCAGAATTTGTAAAAAGTATTTTACATTGATTAAAATAATTTAGGCAGTAAAGGGATTAATGTTTATTATTTTGAATTTTTCCATTATCTACACCATCTTTTACGACCTATTTGGATCTTGTAGAACAAAACGTTAAACATACAGAAATGTTGCTGTACTTAATTAAGACACGCTATTTGAGCCAATAATAGTTCAAAGAGAGTTTCACTTTAAGTAAAAAGTTACACGAGTTACAGGTTTGCCGTTATATCCATATTTGCATTGTTTCATTAATTTATTTTGATCATATTTTTTTTTCTCCTTCAAAGCAAGTGAAAATAACATAACAATTAATTTTATATTATCATTAATTTATATTATATATGTTATTATTATTATCAGAAATATCGTAATAAAATATTTCTATTAGATATTATTATTATTACTTATTTATTATTATTATTATATAATTATCTATTATTATTAATTATTTTATTTTTTTATTATAATTATTAAAAAAAATTCAATTATTATGTGTTGATTCTTTATTATTGTATTATCTTTATTATGTGTGTAATTAATTATTTTTGTGTTCTTATTTATTATTATTATAATATTATCTTTATTAATATTTATTTAAATTTCTATTATTTATTCTTATTATTATGTATTATGTATATATTATTCATTATATTATTATTAATTCATATTTAATTAATTATTATTATTTTATTATTATTATTATATTATTTTATTATTACTCGAAAAATGTTAATAGTTTACACTTAATTACTAATTTCATTTTAATTAATAATCATTATATCATAATTATCAATTAAGTATAATTTAGTATTATTCATTATTATTATTCTTTCTTATTTTAATCATTATTTTATCAATGCTTTTGGATATTATAATTTAAACAGATCATTAAGAATTAAGCGTTAATTACTATTGTCTCCTTTTATTATTATATATTATATATTATTTTTATTATTAATTTATTTATTATTATTATTATATTAAATTTTTATTTATATTTTTGTAGTTTATATTTTATTATTATTAATTAATATTATTATATTTATTAAATTTATATTTATTTTTATTTATAATTATTCTATTAATATTATCTTGCCGAATATTATTATTCTGATTCTTATTGTTAATTATATCTAACTGCGTAATGTTATATTACAATTAAATGATCAATCCTTAAGACTAATTACTTTAATTTAATTTATTGCCGGTAATTTGATTTTTCAGGTGAACAAAAAGCCTCCCTGGAGTTGCTACTAAAATATTTAATTCATCCTTTAAGATTAATTGTATTTTAATTATAGCATATTATTATAAACCAAAACTAGATATTTTAAACGATGTTAAAAACTTAAAATTGAGTTATGTTAGACTTTTCTGAAGAAAAATAATGTGAATTATCTGAAATTATCTATTTTTTTTATTCTTTATTCTTTATATATTATTATTATTATTATTAATTATTATTATTCATTATTCATTATTTTTATTTATTACTATTATTATTATTATTAATTAATAATAATTATTATCTAATTATTAAATTAATTATGTATTATATATTAATGATATTTATTATTAATAGTTATATATTTAAATATGATTATTAATATTTAATATTATTATTATTTTATATTGATTATTATTATTATTATTATTATTTTATTCTTATTATTTTATTATTGATTTTATTATTATAATTATATATTATTTATTTCAATTTATTAATGTTTTTATTATTTTCAAAAAAATTTGCGATCAACTTTTACTATTTTTTTTTTTATTATAACGATAACAAACCAAAAAAGATACCGGCAAACCAACTTTATTAATTAATGTGAACATCATGAAAATTTTTTTTTTAAGTATATCATTAATAAATTTACCATCAATACTATTATTTTTTTTTAAATATAAATTAACTAATATAAAAAGAATTCCAAACAATCATAATTAATGTTAATCATTTATATAATATTTATAGTATTAGGAATGCTACTATAATATATTACTATATTATTTACATATTATATATTATATACTATTATATTATCATATAATATAACTATAATTATTTAATATATTATCTCCGTATAATTATTTATGATATAGTAATAAACATATATATCATTATATATTATTATATATAATATAACATATATATATATACCTATACCTATATATATATACTACCAATTATATATAATATATTATTTATAATATAATAATTATTTAAGTTTTTTTCCCTGAAAATAAGAAAGAATATAATTATTATTTATAATATTTATAGGTATATTTGAAAGCAAATTAGTAAATATATTATATTATTATTAAATTACAGAAGTAATATCTATTAAGTCTAGCTGTATTATATGAGTATACGAATCGACAATGAATGGCACTTAGTTAATATTGTCTAGAACTGTGGTAATTGAGTGTAGATATAGTATATAAGGTAGATTAGTTAAGTTAAAAGAGTATTTATATATACAGTTAGTTTAAGAGTTAGTTAGTTAAGTAGTAGTAATAAAAAGATTTATAATTAATATTTATCAATATATAAATCATTAAATATTTTAAGTATAATAATATCAACTTATTATTTTGAGCTTCTTATATATATTATATAAATAATATTATTTTATTATATATTATATAATATAATCAAATAATGCACGATATTACTAATATTAAATGAATGTATTTACCAATTAATATACAAAATTAATGTTTCAATTATGAAATTTTAAACAAACCTGAGTGTGAGTTGCAATTCTTTGGGATCCTTATAAATATTTAAGGCACTGCTGTACTTTTCAATAATGTTATTTTTTCAATTGCACGATCTAGATAGCGTTTATTTTTTCGATATTTTTAAATTCTAGTAACGCTAAAACAGTGTTTTGTCTTGCCCAACGTCTAAGGTTAAATGGAGCAGAACTCCAGCTTTTCTGTAAATTTGTTTTAAACTTTTTTTTTGCCCATTCGAAAGCTAAATTTTGAGCGGGTTTTCATTATTTTCTTTTATACTTTATTATAATGTATGTTTTAAATTTTCATTTTCATTTAAAGTTTCAACTTTAAAAATGAATTTCTAATGCAATATATTATATATTATATTATATATATATATATATAATTATATATATATATATTATTATATTATTATATATATATAATATTTATACTTAAAAAAATATTATATAATACAATATATATATATATATATATATATATATATATATATATATTATATATATATTATATATATATATAATATATATATTTATATATATATACTATACTACTATCATCATATATAATATAATATATAATATACTAATATACTATATATATATACTCATATTACTAATATAATTATATATATAATATATATATATCATATATAATATATATATATATATATATATATAATATATATATATATATATTATATATATAATATAATATATATAATATATAATATATATATATAGTATATATATATATATTGCAGTGTTTCCTCTGGTCACGAACTCCTCTAGTCTTGAACATATCATCCCACGAACACAATTTCCTAACAAATTTGGACAGACCCCCGCTTACAATTGCCTCGGCAACACGAACGCATGCGCCGCCCGGGTAAAATGTGGTCCGTTTAGTTTACGTTTAATTGCGTTGTCATCATAGCATACTTAGCTTGTTAATTCTATAGAAAAAATAGATTAGGTTTCAAAATTTTCTAAAAAATATTTAAAGAATATATGATATAAGACTATTTACATGGTATTAAATTTACCTACGCATGCCTAGCAAACCCCTAATACCAACACCGCCCGATATATATTATTTTATATATATATATATATATATATATATATATAATATACTTTATATATATAAATATTATATACTATATTATATATTAGGGAAGAGGGCCAAAACATTCAGTATTCTCAACGATCTGGAAAGTTTAATTAAGGAACCTAACACATATTCCGATCGACTCTAACAACTCTTGAATACGTCTTTGACTTATGTTTCGCTACTATACTCTCAGTTATAAAATACACCATTTTCTCTTCCTATTGGTAACTTAACCACAATCTTGTAGCTTTAATTATAATACTTTCTTCTCCGTTTCTCCCGCCATGCTAAAACGTAATTTCTGGTACTTTAGTCGGGGCTAATTGGGGGCATTGCATTGTTTTTTGGCTAACTACTCCTCTTGGGAATGCAATCTGCTTTGACTCGGGGGATGTTTCGGTCACGGCTGAAAAGGTGGGGGCCGAAATCACCGATGGGATTAGCAGGCTCATTCCATCTTCAACTAAATCTTTTTTGACTCAAAATCCATGGCTCAATGGAGCTTGGTTCTCGCGCATTCAGGAGAGAGGCACTGCGTATCGGGCATGGAAAAACTCTCCTTCTCCTACACTCTAACTAATTTTTCATTCTGCTCAGAATCGTGCAGGGATACTATTCAGCGTACTAAGCGCTTTCGCTAAAAGAAAGTGCGACACATGCTGGTTTCCACTGATAATTTCTGTTCTTTGATAAAAACATTCTAAAACTTTGTAAATCTCCTCCCTCCCATTTCTCGCTCTGACGGTTCTGTTGCTAACCCTCCTACTGAAGGCCAATCTTTTCGGCCTCCTTTTTTTCATCTAACATTCTACCCTGGACGATTTTGGCAATCCCATCCTCCTACTCCTTCTCATTTCAGAGGTTTCCATGTCCTTTACCTGTGATTACCATGCTCGTGTGATCCTTGAGTTTTTTGAACGCCAGGAAGGCTAGTGGGCCGGACGGCATTCCCCCCCGTGTTTTGAGGGAGTGGGCTTCAGAGCTGGCGCTGTCCTCGTTTAACTCAGCTATCATATAGGGTTTTAGATACTAAATGACTATTGTAGCCTTCAGTTGCTGGAAGCGCCGCTCAGGTATGTCGCCAAATGATATTGCCAGAGTTAAAAAAAGGGCATTCGCACTCTGATCTTCCAATTCAGCCCTATAGCTCTGCAACTTTAGTATTCTTAACTATAAAAGACTATTGTTAAACTTCTTAAAGATTCACGGTGGGCATATTATTCTGAGATGCTAGATACTGGGAGGCCATTCTATATCTCATGTGTGCGATCATCAGAATATTGAAGCTTTCTTCTGCTCAGTATTCTGTGTGATAGAAATACTATTTTCAATGGGTGAAAATTCTAGACTTGATTTATTGGCTCTTTGCCCGGGTTAGATGACTATGAGGGATGTTTCTTGTGACGTGCTGAGACGCTTGACAAATTCCAAAGCTTTGACGGCCGGGTTGGCAGCCGTACGTCTGCTCCTTGGGAGAGGCGTACATCCTTACATCTTGCTAGTTACTTTTTGTCTAGCTTTCTTTCATCGTGAATCGCACTCTGGACTGTTGTTGAAGGTTCTGTCCTGCTTCTACACCTTTAATTTGCTTATTTGATTCAGAACGGCATGCTCCATGAGGGACTGTGAGCCTTTCACGTCCTAAAGCGCTTCGGGGCAACTCGCTCTAATCTCCCGATATAAGACCTCAACCGCGTGCGGGGCGAACATGATTACTATTCTCACTTCTTAAATCTGCGTGCGCTCTTCTATGCACTCATTAAAGTCTGTCCTTTTCGTCTTGGCTTCAGTTTTCCTTGAATTCTATTGAATTGCCATATCTGGATGGGGTCTTTCCCGGTGAGGGTCACCGCATACCTTGAGTGAAATATGTCAAATCTTTAAACAGAACGCTCTCAACTATCATCATACACATTCTCCCTGAGGTTACAAAACCACTGAAAGGAGAAGGGAGAGGAGACCTCCCAACTTCTGCTATTTCCTTCGACGGCTTCTAACGGCGTCTCCCCTGTGAATAACAAACATTCTGGTCTTATCAAAAACAACAAATTGTCTTGGAGATATATTTCAGATGGTTGCTAAGGTGACCTAAAGAAGCTGGGAGTTCTGTTCAAGTTTGCGGAATTTTTTTTTCCTCTGAACAGTTTCTCCAGTTATGTAAGGGCCTTATTCGCCCTTGTATGGAGTTGTTCTCACATTTGGGGGATTCCTACCTTTTATTGGATAGGGTTGAGTCTTAAAGCTAAGATACTAATAAACTGTCCCTACTTTCGAATCTCTTGACCCTCATCTCTGCGGACGTACGTGGCTCACATATGTTTTCTATAGGTACTCAAAGGCAGATGCAACGGAGTTGATCTCTCGCATTCCACCACCCTTGCGTCGCCACGTAGCCATAAAGAGGCTGCTTGCTCTCGCATGAATTCTGCGTGAGGTATTGAGAACCCCAGACTTGTTCGTTGTGGTGCCGTTTTTTTTTTTGCCCACATCTGTTTTGTGATACTCCTTGCCTTCTTCTGTTTTTCCAACTGAAGTTTTAATCTTCTTCTCTTTAAGCCCAAGTCTGCGGCTCACACTGAGAGCTTTGGCGATAGGCTGGGGTGGGTGGGTTTTCAATGTTCTTTTATTTTCCGCACCCTCCTTGAAAATGGCCAGCCCGTGAACGTGGTGGTGAACTGTAATATTATAGTATATATAATATATATATATATATAGTAGTAGTAGGGGTAATAGCTGGAATATATATATAATATATATATATATATATAGTGAGTATATAAATATTTATTAATTAATGGTATATATATATATTTATATATATATTATTATATATTATATGTATATAGTATATATATATTATAGTTTTATAATAGATAAGAATATATATATATATAGTATATGTTAGTTATATATATATATGGTAGTATATGAGATCTATATATATATACTCGGGCTGAGATACTCAAGCCACTGGATGTGATTAGATGGGGACGAGTGATAATTGTAGGTGTTTTATTGTTACTTGTACATGAAATTAAAATGAATAAATTGTCAATGTTCGATGGGGGCATAAGGTATATATCAATATGATTGTACAAGATTGGAATACACAAATATTATATTATTCGACCACGCACTCGAAGATGCCAACCTCTCTTGTCCGAAGAGTGCCAAAGTATGCTCGACAGCGCCGCGAGCGCTTCTCAGGAGGCGCCGCCTGCAGTCCTCTATTAATCTTATCAGTCTCTATTGAGTCTAGGACTATGGAGGCTTTATAGTTATAATATAAGAATTACCGTATTAGAAACACTAGCATAGGGCCCAACGTAATATGAGATCGTAGTTTGGTCGGCCATTCTCTAGTGGATAGGAGAGGTATCATGTTCTTAACAAAAAAGCACGGGACACAGAGTGTGTATGCATACACTCGCCTCTAACACACTTAATCAGAGAGTAAAATTATAAAAACTGGGCAGTCGAGCCAATGACGGAGCGGCATTATTATTAATACAAAACACATAGTATATAGTTATATTAAGAGGTAATGGTATTTAAGCAATAAAGGTAATACCCAGAAATAATTATATTTTATATCAGTAGGAGAACAAAAAAAGGTTGGTACACTTTCATTATATCTCATTCTTATACTAGTATATCAGATATGATAAATTATATATATATTTATATAACCTACGCGCTTGATCGACCGAATCATCTGTTTCAATTATAAATACGTCCCATCAATACCATTAATAGAAAGGACTGGCTAAAAATCCTATTAACAGATTTAGAATGTTTAGTGTATCATAATGCAATAAATCAAGCTTTGAGAATAAATTGACGATTAGGATGCAAAATGTTGTATATTTTATCTGGAAAATATATATATACCTAAATTATATATAAATTTAGTATATAAATTATATATCTATTATAAGTTTATATAGAGTGATAGGAGAGAGGAGTAGTATTTTTATTTTAACCATGTACCCGATATCATAGATAAGTGCTACTATATATATATGATATATATATTTATATTAATTTCTCAGAAATTGACATTTTTCACAGCTTGTATATACTGCTACCTAAGCCATATTAACCCTGTAAGGTATTTGCAGTATATATATTTATATATTAATATGTAATCAGATAGCGCGGAGTAACTTAGTCTATCACATTAGGTAATACTCAATTATGAGGTTTATATAAGAGCTTAGGTTTAAGATTATAAATAGGTACCTAGTAATAATTACCATCGGTGATTTTAACGGCCACACTTATGGTAGGGTGACCGTAAAGCTAATCCTCGAGTCTCAAGACTAAGTAATATTTACAATATATTTATAAGATATAGTATGATAATATAATCAATGCTATGCACCTTGTTAAGTACCGACTATACTAGTACTAGAAAATCATGATTAGGTGCTGGCGGGTATGTACTCACTGAGGATAAAAAGTATTTATAAATAAGGCTATAAATAATTGTGGTTAGAGTTACCATAATAGAGATGAGAATAGGTTATTATTATAAGACTGTAGTAGTTAAGATTTGAGAAATTAAGTCACTATAGTCGTTATTACAAGATTGTATTAAGATATTCGATCTGGGATAATATGATGTGTAGGTTCCTTAATTAACTGTTCCATAATCAGTTATATTTGAGAATATGCGTAGTATATGTTATTGAGCCTCCTTCCGCGACCAACATATATATATTTAATATATATTAATATATAAATATATATATATATATATATATATATTCAATTATATATAATATATATAATATATATTATATATATATATATATTTATAATATATAATATAATATTTAATATATATTACTATTATATATATATATAGTATAATATCGGGTTATTATTAGTGAGGTTTGCTAGGATTGTCAGCCGCTATTATCACCTACAATAGATTGTACTAAAATGATATGATAGCATTAATATATCTTAATTTTTTATTATAACGAATTTATATTATTAACCTTTAATATATTTACTATTTTTTTACTTTATGTATTATCAATCAATAATAATAAAATGATATTAATACTTACACTATCTAGCAATTAAACGTTATAATTATAATACGTGATGTCTCCTTTTACTCCTCTACGGTGACTGCTTAGCGTCGTGTGCCTAGGCTTGTAGGGGTCTGGTCAAATTTGTTAGGATATTAGTTTCGTGGAGTAATGTTGTCAGACTTATAGATTCGTGAACCTAGAGATAACTACTGAACAAATATATTCAAAGATCTTGTAAATGTTATAATTTACCTATTAAAGAAATTATTATACATATTTTGCATTAATATTACCAATATCATATTAATATATATATTATATATTAATATTTTGATCAAGGCTTAAACAACGACCAGAAATTTCTACATCTTTATTTAATTATTCCAAACGTTTTGGATAATGTTCTACCCATCATCAGCGTATTAAAATATTAAAGAAATTACAAATTCATATTAAAACATATAAAAAACATATACAATAAATTCTTTTTACATAAATTTTTTGCACCTCTACATATGATAAAATCTATTAAAATAATAAAAAAAAAAATCACAAAGCTGACAACGAATACAATTTGGTTTTAATATTTAAACCTGGCAAAGGAACGGTACTTTATAGTGGTAAATTAAATGTCCTAGGAAATGAGAATTATAAGCAATATTAATTAAAATGTACAGATAATATTTATAATAATAAAGTAAAAATAATAACATTAAATAAACAATAGTGATTAAATAACTAATAAAACTAAAAAAAATAAAAATAAAATAAATTATAATGCTAATAATAATCTTTATTATAATCTTTACTAATACTACTACTGCTAATTACAATAATTACAATTACAATAATAATTTAATATTTTTTCTATAATTATAATAATTAAATTATATTAATATAATAAATTATAAAATAAATATAAATAAATAAATTTATATTATAAATTCAATATTTCAATTTTATAATAATAATAATTGTCTATACCATGCACCTTATCTGTTATGTAGTGGATGACTAATTGTTATAAGATTATAATTTGTTTATATAATATTATTTGCTCTATATTTTATTTTAAAATGTTATTTTATATTTTAATTATATATAATTAAAATCAAGTATAATAATTATATAATTATAATTAATATATATAAATATTAAAATATAATGTAAAATTATAATTTATATATATATGTATATATTAAATTAAATATCCTAACACCATTGCGGAAAACATATGATTATCACGGATATGAACTATACCAATACTTTTACTGTTATATATATTATTATAAACATGATGTGATTGATATGTTGCCAGAAAGTTAGTTAAGTGAAAATCCCTGCTGGACGTATGACAGTTAAATTCTTCTGTTAATTTGATATTTTAATATATGGTTTTAACCTTTTATTTTTTATGGAAATCATACTACTGAAGATGTGTATCTTGAAATCGTCTTTAATATATATTCAGTGAAGAAGGAAAATTTACAGTGGAACATTACAAGATATAATTTGTCAGCTTTGAATGGGGGCGATAAGAAATTCAGGAAGATCTGCATATAAAAGGGGAGAAAGCTTGGAAGGGTTCTTGGGATACAATAATATTTTAATTCACTCTAACGTTCGAGCGCAAGAGGATTTATAGTATTAGCGGCTATAACACAGGAGATTTAGCTACAATATATGATTGAAGTCGTGCTACTCTGATGTGCCACTTAGACAATGATTAACAGAGTTATCGGGCTAAAAGTAACAGAGTTAGCTCTAAATGTTGGTTAAACTAGGATACCAACGAAATGAATCTCACTTGAAAAGGTATATTGACACTGAGGAAAAACGTTATGATATTTAAGATTTCGTAAGTGACTTGACAGCTCATAAAGAGTTCCAAGATTTTTTCCTTTGGGTCATCGTACGATTGGAATTCTTAGAGGGAATTGAATTATATATATATATATATTATATATTATTTATTAATTATATATATAATATATTATATATATATATATATATATATTATACTATATATAATATGAATATAACTATATAAATATTATATATATATATATATATACATATATATATTATATATATATATATAATATATATACATATATATATTATATTATTATATATACTTCTATATTATATATATATATATATTATAATCTTTATATATATACTAATATACTAATAAAAATAATATATCTTATATATACCGGCTTTTTGTCTTTACGCTCGGACTCGTCAGTATTTTACCTGGAATTTTTTTGTTTTTCCTCCTTTCTAAAATTTTATTACTAGTCCTACTAGACTCTCCCCCTTTAACAATCCAAATTTAATACGACATCACAATGATTCATAAACGTGTCGTACCTAAGAACCTAGTTTAATTCGATATTTATTAGTGGACTCAGTGTCATTTATATATGCCACACTTTTTTTAACTTTAAGATATAACCCACTAGGCAGTGATGATCGCTCCGTGTAACTAGAGATAGGAAGTGGCTGAATGTTATATTATTATTAAACTATACCTCTATTATATTAATTAATAAATATAATATAATACATATTAATTAATATATATAATATAGAAAAGAATAAAAATAATTTAATCATTTTATTATTCTTTTAAAATAATCACAATTTCTCATTTATAGTTTTATACTTAGTAAATAAATATTACTAGTTATGGTATAATATAGCTTATAATAATTACTCACATAAAATGGAGGTTGTTGAATGTGACCCACTTTCAATATTTAAGATATGATTTTATAGGTAAATGGATATATATACGTCATACAAATATAAATATATAGAGTATTATAATAATAATTAAAAGTAATATGTATATCTATTAATGATGATTTTAATGTATATTCATACCTAAGTTTATAATCATAATGGGTATATCTATAGTCAACTATTCATATATCTTAAACATTATACTATCTACATAATATATATATCAACATATATTACTTCTAATTATATAATCTACCCTCAAGAATTAAAAAATGAATATTAATAGTATAATATATATATATATAATACTTACTACTACTACTTAAATACAAACTCATCTACTACCTATATACACTATCTATAACTATATATCTTACTCTACCCTAATTCTCTATACTATATGCTATATATATTCTATCACATTACTATGCTAACGTCAAATAGGAAAATATTTCTACTTATACAAATTTCCATTCAGAGTCTTTATACTATTTCCCTACTATACTATTATACTATACTATATACTATATATATCATACTCTATTATATATATCTGATATAATATTTAACACATATCAATTCTAAGCTATTACTTTATATAATAACACATGTAGGTAAATTTAACGTGTTTTGTGAGTCATAACACAAATAGCAGATTAAAATATAATCTAATTTAATTATTTGGTGATATGTACTGAGGACTTATATAAAAACGGGTAATAGAAAGTTATTGTGTTATTATACGGTTTTATTTGATTTAGGACTTGTCGTGCATATGAAATAATTTTACTGTTAAATTTACGTGTTTTATGAGTCATAACAATGTGAGGTAAATCATTCGAGCTTGATTTCATTAACAAATTCATATGTCTTTGAGACATTCAAGAGATGTAACATAAAAATCACAAAAATGATCATTATTCTATTCAAAAATAAATCAATATTTTGATTTTGGCGAGTCTCCCCTTCTCCTGAAGAGAGTTTAAAAATAGCGAAAGTGCTTGCTCATTATTTATTTATTTTATTATATCTGCAGGAAGTATTCCGGAATGTAAGTTCATGTCAGTGTAATTATTATAATATTAATTTATTTTTACTAAAAATATAAAATTACGAATCATATGCAGGCACGTACACGATCATAGAAGTCTGTGACACAAGCAAGTCAGCTCAAAAACTATTAGAGGCACGTCATCAATTTGTATATGAATAGAGTGCTGTCTATACTAAATTAGAAGAAAGTAAGCATTAAACATGGTTTATCTTTGACCTGCTATTAGGATTTGAGCTATACTACCGTTATCTCTCTCTCTTCTCTACTCTCATCTCTCTCTTCTCTCGGATTCAATCCTATTCTGTCTTTTCTACGGTCTTCCTCTATCATGCGTCTACTATCTTTCTAGCTGCATCTCTCTAGGGTGCATCAAATTGCTGCGTCTCTCTCTACTCTCTCATATGATTGTGGAATGTTTTTCTGTCTGTTATAAGACAGAAGAAAGTTAGAGAAGGCGTTACTCTCCTTCATTCTCACATAAATATTAGGTTAAATAATTATTATATTATATATATACCTATATTCTTATATATTTTTAATATATATTTATTTTTAAAGGGTTATATACAAATTAATTAAATATTTATGACCTAAGTAATTAAGTATCTTATATATGCATGCGTATATAAGTAAATATATTAGTATATACTATTTATATATTATATATACGTGTTATTTTGGTAAAGAATATTAGTTATTAAATATAAGTATATTATAGGTCTAATAATTTTTATATAATTATATAAACTAAGTTATTATTTACGATATTTTGTCTATAAGCAACGTCTCATAAGCGTATAAAGATAAAATTAAATTTTACATAGTTTATAGTCACTGTTGAGTAATCTCGCACAAACACAAATAAACATACACGAAACTACTGCCCACGGTAGAGTGGAGAGAGAACAAGATTTATAGTAAACTGATCTATAATTATATCTATATAACAAGGAAAAAGGACATTACCGTAGGACAATTTCTAGCAATCTTAAATTTGAACTTAATTTTACATGAGAAGAAATTACAATTTTCTATCAGAAATAAAAAAAAGCCAAGCTGGTTAGACATTTAGAAAGTACTAACTGTAACAATTTATGAAAGTGATCTTTACATATTCGTCAGTTGCCGATAAGAATTATGTAATATAATGTTTTAAGGAATTATAATGTTGCTCACTTTTTAAGGGCGGAGACAAAAATAGAGCCCACAGTTAATCTGTTTAAATTGAGATATATTGAAAATAAATATCGATAACGAAAACAGATGATGTGAAGTTGGAAAAAGATTCCTTAATTGTTGATTATATCTTAACTTGATCAATAATTTTATTGATGTATTAAAACATGATAAAGAGACAAACTATATCAAAGTATCATGTAATTATTAAGCTCTTTAACAAAAGTTTCATATTTCTATACACAATCGCTGACATAGACCTGGAATGTATTTAATCTATGGAGGGGCGTGGCAGCAATAGAAGCACAATGAAAGACAATGGCCGCCACTGCCCGAGCGGGTAAACCGCAAAGATGGGCATGAGCGTCCAGGGGTCTCTCGACTTCCGAGAGAGACAGGGTCAGGATTTTACCGCCCCCCAACATGGCGGGGAGCAGAAATCTCCGGACACACAGCTCTTTGGATATTTGGGTGGGTCGCAGGGTTCCTCCGCCCTCCCTAGGTATAGAGATAGGCTACCCTAATAATACTCGTCGCTAAGCACCTAATATATTTTATATAATTTAATTTTTATTTTTCTGACATATTATTGGTTTAAAAGCTAATGCAAAGAAGTTTCAGAAAGAAATCAAATAATAAATGAATAGAAATGTTTAGCTGTAAGATGAAGTCGTACTTTTCTGAGATAATTCATTATATGAAACAAATATTTAAGGGTTATTTTTTATACATTTTTGATAATGAAGACGTTTTATACGTAAAAGTTGAATTGACCAAAAAGATCAAGTAAATAGAAAGATAGACGATAATTTTAATAAAGTAGTCGTACATTTTCGAGATGAGGTTTATCGATATTATTAGATTGAAACCAATATTTTGAAAACGAAGAATGATGATTATTGTAATAAATTTCAAAAACAAATAATATTAATAAAATTATATAAGAATTACTTTAGAATGAATATAACATAGTCCTGTTACCTCTGAAATTCGATGTGAATTATTTAAGTATTACTTGTAGAAATTATTAATTAATAAAAAAATAAAAAAAAATAAAAATCTTAAAAATATGAACGTGAGTAAAGTAAATCAGTAAAAAGCGTATCAATATAATATTAATTATATATATATTATATAATATTTT